>CM055823.1:33804087-33835742 GCA_029582265.1 Zoroaster sp. YZ-2022
GTTTACAGTTTATATTAAAAAATACAACCACTATGTATACATTGTCTACGTACCAGAACAGTCATTACCGGTCCAGTTGGGCTCACAGATACACTGACATGTACTGTCATCCCGAGTACCTCCATTGTTGCATGTCAGTTCACATTTTGGAAAATATAGTTGGGTTTCATTAATTATAATAACTGATATGAAAGTTGTTAAGTCAGACTTTGAGGCAAGCATAATCTTCCTCTTCAAATCAAAAAATTATGTTAATTCACTGCATCACTTTAAGTGTACCCCTTTCAAATGTAGAATCCTCATTTGTAAATTGCAACATATGGAAATTGTGGCACATATGTGCTTCATACAAGTTTTTATGCATAAAAGACCCTGGGTACAAGGTCCTGATCCCTCTGTGACATCACTAATATACTCATGAATATGCATTTTCATTATCATAAATACCAAAAGTGCCAAAACACACACAAATTGGAAATCAAAAGTAATGCCAACATGGATAATGACATGTCAGATAACATGACAATACACTTGTCAGTTTACCTGAGCTAACAACATATTTGTCAGTTTACATGACAGCATACTAACATAACAGCATACTAGTCAGTTCACACGACAGCATACTTGTCAGTTTACACGACAGCATACTAGTCAGTTTACTTGACAGTATACTAGTCAGTTTACACGACCGCATACTAGTCAGTTCACACGACAGCATATTAGTCAGTTCACACGACAGCATACTAGTCAGTTCACACGGCAGCATACTAGTCAGTTCACACGACAGCATACTAGTCAGTTTACACGACAGCATACTAGTCAGTTTACACGACAGCATACTAGTCAGTTTACACAACAGCATACTAGTCAGTTTACACGACAGCATACTAGTCAGTTTACTTGACAGCATACTAGTCAGTTTACACGACAGCATACTAGTCAGTTTACTTGACAGCATACAAGTCAGTTTACTTGACAGCATACTAGTCAGTTAACACGACAGCATACTAGTCAGTTTACACGACAGCATACTAGTCAGTTTATATGACAGCATACTAGTCAGTTTACTTGACAGCATACTAGTCAGTTTACTTGACAGCATACTAGTCAGTTTACTTGACAGCATACTAGTCAGTTTACATTTCAAGTGTGATTTATTTTCACATATCTCCCCCCCCCCCCCCGCCCATGTTTATGTGTTTTTTTAAAAATACCAATGAGAGAAAGCATGATGTTTATGTGGCAACGTGCGATGTATAGCATAGGTAAACAGCAACATTTGAATGGGGAAAATCAGACAACGGGCAGACAACCCGCACAACTAACACAAAACTTTCCTAAGTGATGCATGTTGGTATGCAACATTAACATATTGATGGAATTTTTTGCGTCAGGGATATTAATATTAAATATGACGTAATTTTTCCCTTCGCCTCCATGGCAACGAAAACGTAAAATCAAATGACGTCTTTGTGATACATGCTATACAGCTTCTTATGGGGTACGTGTTAGTCCAATAGCGGAGAGTGTTCCAATGGAGATTAGTTTTGGTTTTCAACCAAAAAAGTTGATTTCTAACAAAAAATAATCAGCAGCTCAGGCAGAATAACTTCACAGGATGTTTGACACCATGATTTAGGTGAAATTTGAACTACTGCGTTTAGTAGACAAGATGGATTAATGTATTAAAGACATCTATGCCTAAAGGATGTAGGTAGGTCGTCTTAGACAACTGTTAGGAACTTCGATAAACTATCGCTTCCAATAACGGCTATCCTGTGAACATATTGGAATATTTCACTTCAACTACGTAGGCTTACGTCTGCCTAATCGCTGCCATTTTCCCCAGATGAGGAGACTCATTACACTTTTAAAGGTTTGTATGCAAACGGGTTTTATGAAATATTCCCTCCCCCCAAAAAACAATTAATTAATTAATTAAATAAATGCCCAAAAAGGAAATTCACATTGAGGGTACAAAGATTATTCTAGCAACGCCCAAAACCTATAACTGAGAAATGTTATTGTCCAACACAAAGCACAAACACCGTTATGCTTTGGTGATTTATATTGAATTTATGTTATACCCCAGGCACTGAGTACCTGTGAAAGTGAGACTGAATACATGTAGTCGGCAATTGATTGATTGATTCATATGCCTTTGGAGTTAGGATCCATCACTGCTGTACATATAGCTACATGTTGGTACACATAGGCCTACAGTAAATGAATAAAATATTATTCCTTCCCTCAATAAAATGGGCCTAAAGAGCATTATTTTAACCAATTCTAAATGGGAAGATTGTTCTCATTCGGCATCGTTGTTCACTTCTTCAGAAAGCAAAGAATACTTGATCTAACTATTTTTTTCTTTATTAATTTGTTTGCACGGTTTAAATCACAAAGCTATATATAGGCCTACATATCCAGTTTAACATCAAAATTACATGAAAATGGCATAAAGCCGTGAAATAATAAGAACGTATAAGAAAACAAAAATCAACAATCCGAGACAAAATAAAGAGAGAGCTTCTATAAGATAACCGAAAAGACAACTAAAAGATAACCTCAAAACGTCAAGTTGTAACCTCCAGTTCTTTTCTAGACTTGGTTCCAAGTCTGTGATCGTGGTTTTTGTCTGCCTGAAGCCAATACAGTATCGCATTAAATAGCGCCCTCTTGTGTATTAACCTCCGACATTAACCTTCGATCACAGACTTGGGAATGTTGTGCATCGGTTTGTACACACCCTATTGCGAATTAGTCCAAAAGTGGACGGAACAATCTGATTGGTCAGAAACTGCAAAAGCCTTCCATAACATGAATATTCAAACTAAACCTTCTACATGCAGTTGGAGGAGATGTACTCAACTATTCCATTTAAACTGTAGGTAAGACGTTTTTTTTTTCTAGAGAAGGAATTATGTATTTTAATTTGTGCTTTTTTACAACTCTAAGATCTCATTAAATTTACCTATACATTTCAAATACTATTTACGTACCAAGCACTATACAATTTTAATATCGAATGAATATTACAGAAAGAATTTTAAGCGAGTGTAGCCTGTTAGTAATAGACGCGGCCTACAAGATTTTTGTGGCCTCCTGATTGGCCATCTCTCTAGCATCCGTATTATTATGTAAATTTTAGCTATGAAACATGAATATCCAACAAACACAAGAGGGTCAAGTCTGAGATCGCGAGTTAGGGTTGTGATAGCCAGTAGGGGTAAACGGCGTTTTGCGTGGCTGATGCAGACAAAAATAACCGCGATCTCAGACTTGAAATCAAGTCTAGTTCTTTTCAAAACTAATTACTTACTCAATTGAGAATTTCACATGGTGTCACCACAATTAGTCTTACTTAAAAGATAACATAAGAGACAACTAAAAGATAACCGAAAAGACAACTAAAAGATGACATAACTAGTGTAGAAGCTTTACGAGTCAAACTGTTTTCATAAAGTGATAAATCAGCCCACGTTTTAAGAAAATCGAAGTCAACTTAATCACTGTGACATTGACAAGATAACTACTGTAGAAGCTCTTCAAGTCAACGTTTTCGTGCTACTGTAAACCATGATTCCCCTGATAAGATCCTAAGTGAACTTCGGAAAATGCTTGTCGACTTCGTTTGGTCCTATATGAGACATTTCCTTGGGAAACAAATATTATAACAAAAACCTGTCTAGGGGTACTCGGTCTACTGTGAATTGATGCATGCTTGGACGGCATCGGGAGCTTGCGTCGACCTCGGGACTCAATCAACCATGTGTTCTGCGCCCCTGTTAACAATCCCCTTCTCACTAATAAACCTGGTGACGAAGGTTCCTTCTCTGCACGACTCACGGCACGTGGAGTCATGCTCACTAGACATCTCATCAATCTCAATATTGGCTCATGGATCAACGCCGAGGATCTCCACCATCCATTTTACTTTTTCTTCTTCGTCTTCTTCAATATATCTGATATGAAAAGTAAAATAACTAGTGCCATAAATGCTCACCTGTTGATTCAGTTGATAGAGTTGTGGATTCAGCTGTTGATTCTGTTGTAGATTCAGCTGTTGGTTCAGTCGATGATTCGGTTGACGTATCTGTTGTGGAATCAGGTATTGATGTTGTTATACACAAGTTATTCGAAAATCGTAGCTTCATTTGCAAATCTTAAATCTTAATTTCAGAGATCTCTACAATCTAAATCAGAGCAAATTTATGTTTTAATTAAACTCATAGTTTAATGCCTCCATGTTTTCAATCTTTGTTTACTTTAACTTCGTCTGTACATTGTTTTGAGAATCACAGTTCAACAAAGGATAATCTTTATGTTAGATATTGTAGAACCTCTCATTTAACAAATTATTTTTTGCAGACCAGTGATTTCTATTTGAATAGCTGATGCTATCACAATGGCATCTTTTGTCAAAAAAACAAACAAAAACATATCACTAGAAGTAAGGTTTGCGGTAGCACCGTGTAAACAATGTCTCAGGAGTTGTAATAATTGACGTATAGCAGGGAAAAGAACAGGACGAGGCTAAAAGAGCTGAATATTCTGGTGCGAATAATAGCGATTAGCGAGTACTATATAGGGAAAAGGCTGAGCCTTTGAATGAAGCCGCAGAGAGAAAGGACACGGAAAAAGAGTTCGCATTGGCGAAAAATTATGAAGACCTGGTAGCTCATAATCAGACTCTAATGATCGAAAAGAAGCTGTTGACCGACTTCTTCGAAAACTACCTCTGAGACATCGGTGACCTCCCGACACCCCCTTACTTCACAGCCAAAAACCTCCAAGCACAGACTACTCCATCGAGCTAGATGAATCTACTCTGACGGAGGACGAGATAAAGGACATGTTTGCCATGTTTAAAAACAGGTGTATTGGGACAGATCAGGTGTACGGGAATATCAAGAATCAGACTCGTTAGGTGCGATCACCTTGAGGTTGATTCAGAGTGCTGGGAGCTGGAGCAGGTACCGAATGATTGGCTCCGAAGTGAAATTACTTGTTTGTTTAAAAGGGTGATAGGACGAAAGCGAATTACCGCGAATTACCGCGAAATACCGGTATCGATTACGGCGACTGTGAGCCGTAATCTACCTATGATTATTCTAGATCGAATTCTTGAAAGGTACGAATCGATTATCTCTAGGAAACAGGATGGATTTAGGGCAAACAGATCGACGAATGATGCGATGTGATTAATCAGACGTGAAAGAAGTTAACAGGAGGTGTATATCTAGAGCTCACTGGTCTTATAAAAGCGGCATATGATGATTAGATTCCAAGTCCAAGGAAGCTGCTATGGGACGTTGTTGAATTTCACACCAAGGCGATGAAATTGACTAACATCCTGAGAGTGATGTATTCTGGGACTACGGCCAAAGTCAAGGGTGACAAGTGGGAATTTGCTACCCAGACTGGGTGTAGACTGGGTGTAGACTGGGTGTAGACTGCGTGTAGACTGGGTGTAGACTGGGTGTAGACAGGGTGCCCATGTATCCCCAACAGTGTTCAACATAATACCTAGATACTGTCCTCAAATGCGCAGAGTACAAAAATACTCAAAAATACCCAGTCGCTAGGCTAGAATACCGGTACAAGATCCCCGGCGAAGCCGCAACAAGACGCTGCAGTTTAAGTAAGACTAATTGCGGTGACACCATGTGGAATCTCAATTGAGTAGTAATTAGTTCTGAAAAGAACTGGGGGTACAACTCGACGTACAACTCGACGCTGCAGCTTGAGAGCCCATGGTGCTGACAGATTACGGATGCTTTTATACGCTGACGACATCTGTCTTTTTTGTCGACGACAAGGGTGTTTTATAAGGTATTATGAACATCTACAACCGAACTTTTAGCGAATTTGTCACTTATGGTCTCCCTCCCAAAAACTGAAACTCTCGGATTCAATGTCCCCACCAAAGAACTACAAGCTGCATCACTCATCCAAATCGACGACCATCCAATTAAAAACTCATTTAAATTCCGTTACTCAGCGAATCGGTGGGGCATTTTCAGAAATGGTCAGAAATCTGACAACGGGATTAAGTTGCGAAATTTCTGGAAGCGTGTGTTAGATCTACAATCCAGGCCAAAATAGTTTGGACACGTGACAATAAACATACCCTCCCTGTCCCCGCTCCCTGCTCTCCGCTCCCCCGCTCCCCCCACCAATGTTGTTATCTCCAGCCGGAGCACAGACCGCGCAATGAGAGCTAACATTGTTAGGGGGCCGGGGGGGCCCAGCGAGATTTGACCGGGATGTCGGAATTCCCTTGTAGTATATGTGAGCGACATGCCCATTTTATCCATGTGCTTATTGTCTGTCTTTGTGAATTAAAAAAAAAATTCAGTTTATTTTATTTTATTATTACAGTAGTATTATTATGTTTTCCCTGGAGGGGTGTTTGGTTTTGTTTCCCAAACATGAAATGGCGTCCAAGGTTGAATTTGTTGGGGAAAAAAATCATAATAATAAAAATATTATTGTAGATTTTACCCTAACGTGTGATAAGTACTATATACTCTGTATACTCAGTGTTTCCAGAGTGCTGCGGACAAACATATACAAACGTTCTACTCGGGTGGGATTCGAACCAACGATCCCCGCGTTTCAACGCAGTTGTGTTAGCCACTACACCACCGTGGTACCCGTCCAAAGGTTGAATTAAAGAACATTTTTTGGGGAAAAAAACAATAATATTATTGTAGATTTTACCCTAACGTGTGATAAGTACTATATACTCTGTATACTCTGTATTTCCAGAGTGCTGCGGACATAAAATATACAGACGTTCTACTCGGGTGGGATTCGAACCAACGATCCCCACGTTTCAACGCAGATGTGTTAGCCACTACACCACCGTGGTACCCGCTGAAGTGGAGGCAAAGGTTGAATTAAAGAACATTGGGGGAAGACAACAATATTTAAAAAAACATATATATATTATTTTTGATTTTACCATAATGTGTGATAAGCACTGTATACTCTGTGTTTAGCGAGTGCTGCGGACACAAATACACCATCAATTCTACTCGGGTGGGACTCGAACCTACGATCCCCGCATTCCACAGCAGGTGTTTTATCCACTATACCACCGTAGCATCCGCCGACAAGAACCCAGTTCGATCCCATTCATATGTCGATGGGTGATGTAACCACGGTTCACCACTCCACAATAAAGAAGGAGAGTCACTCCCTTCCTTTCTATTTTGGTTTCGATGGATCACCGTTGGATTTTTCGTCAAAATAATGAGGGGATGAAAACAAATTGAAGAGGCTTATATGTTGTTTGTGTATCCTAATGCGCTTTTCGCGTTGAACACAAACTCTCTTTTGGGAACTTATGGACCAAAGTGGCATGGTGAACCGTCGCGATGAACCGTGTACGATGCACGCTACAATAAAGTTCAGTTTTGCGCAAGCGCATTGCAGCCATGCATTGTCCTTAAACAATATTTTAAGAACTAATATTCTTATGGATGAATAAAATTGCACCCAGAAACATGTTATCGCTGAAAAGAGAGTTCGTGTTCAACGCGAAAAGCGTATTAGGATACACAAACAACATATAAGCCTCTTCAAGGCAGTGGCTCTCCTTTTTTCTTTATTGTACAGTGGTGAACCGTGGTTACACTATCCATCGATGGATTAAAGTAATCGTACTGGGGATTTGCTGAAGGTTAGCATGGTGGTCGAGTGGTTAAGACATCTGATCAAGAATGCCGAGATCGTAGGTTCAAATCCCAACCAAGTAGAATGTTTGTGTATTTTTTGTCCGCAACACCTACAATAATATTTTTATTATTATTATTGGTTTTTTTAAATTTATTATTATTGGATGATGATTTTGAGGAGAGAGTGACGATGATTACGGTGATGACGAAGATAATGATAATGAGGATGAGGATGACGTCCAGCGCCACCTACATCACTGGCATCATCATCATCATGAGATGATCACCAACACCACCACTTGCCTTGTCGCTCAATGTATTGTCCCTGAGACAAAGACAAAGACAATACCCTCCCTGTCCCCGCTCCCTGCTCTCCGCTCCCCCGCTCCCCCCACCAATGTTGTTATCTCCAGCCGGAGCACAGACCGCGCAATGAGAGCCAACATTGTCAGGGGGCCGGTGGGCCCAGCGAGATTTGACTGGGATTGTAGGTTGCTTTATTCGGTGCAGAAGCGCGGAGCTGAAAAAACACTGAATCTGTTTGGATGACATTTCTTTTTAAGAAAATGGTTCGAGGCGGCTTCAGGCGGAAAAACCCATCGAAAAGGGTTAACCTGACCCGGATAATGTGGATTGGGATAATTATTGTCCAATGAGAGAATTTAAAATTGTCGGGAACGTGCGGAATCAGACCATTTTGTAAAAAAAACATATAGTATGCCTATAGAAAACAATTCCTATTCCTCGAACCCACAAAACTCCTCGTTAGGCCAAAAAAGTCTCCGGTTTCTGGTCATTGGTTCGCTTCAAAATCGTTGCGGTCACGCGTTTTTTTCGCCCATCTTTTTTGTTTGCCAACAGGGAAATACGTGATACGTGCTGTAAAAGTCGTTTATAGCACAGCACGGCAGAAATCCAATCGATCCAGCAATTATGGCTGCAATTGGACATCGTTTCATAGCAGAAAAAAATTACAATGCCGACGCGCGGATCTGAGGCGGCGCGCGCGGAGACAAAAAACTGGACTTTATTGGCCCTTAGGTCAATCTGGCTCTTAGGTCAATCTAGCCCTTAGGTCAATCTGGCCCTTAGGTCAATCTGGCCGGCGATCGCAAAAGATACACATCTAGACCCGTAAGACCTCATCCGCAAAATGAGAAATCGCAGCAAGTTCAATGCACTGCTAGACCAGATCTCATACACCTAGGCAGCGCTACTCGAAGAACGCTTATGGGGCACACAACTGATCGAATTACGAGCGAAATACCGTACTGTAAAAAAAAAAAATCTGAAAAGTTCGAGTTATCAGATTTGGATATTCTAAAATACTGACATTCTGTATCTGCTCTTGCCTTAATCAAGCCTGTTCTCAAAAACGGGAAATTAAACTTACCTCCGGCCTGCATAATGAATACAAGCACGGTGGCCAGTAAGAGCGCGTACGCTCCTTTATGGCGTCCCATGTTCTCCTCTTACTTGACAAGCGATATCCTTTATTTCAAATTGTTTCTAAATATCACTTTCAAAAAGTCTTAACTTGTGCAATTCCCAACATCTAAGTTCAGTGACGACGTCTGATATGCGCAAACATCCAGAAAGCTTGGTGATATATACGGTTAGGTTCTTTGTATTCTGAATCAATGAATTCATTAGATCCCCAAGATACCATACTTTATTACCACCCCAATTTTCCCCTACGAACGTGACCAGGAACTGCCCGCGGGCACATTTCAATAGAAAGAAGTTGCGTTGATCATGATCCTGGGACTAACAATTCACTATTGTTATCCAAGGGAATTCAGTTAAAGGGGAATTGGTTTGCTTCTTACAAGAAAATCTGGCAGATTTTAGTACTTTATTCGACACATACACCGTTAAGGTAAATTTTGCTTCCGGTAACTCCGTTTTTCTTATTTGTTTGGTTCTGCCAAATATTCGTTTCCATCGTATGTATTTGTTTATATTGAGCGCATTGTATTCTTTAGAAATTACGTTGTTTATATTATGTACCGGTAATTATCATCAAAGAAGATCATATTCTACAAAAATCAACACTTGTTAGATATTTGTATTTTATACCATTGTTAAATTAACGTCTTATGGCCCACAGATACAGTACCTGTCAAGTTTTGAATACATTTGTTCATGTACGCCACATTCTATTATTACGGTTTGTAATTCAGCAATGCAATCGAGCTAATCACCTGCGTCAGGATCATCCGTCCACTCAGCTTCTTAAGCAGTCTGGCATTATCATGAAGACAATCAGAGTACACTCATCGAAACGTCGAAATTATTAATAACAATTAATATCTGAAATGTATCATCAGGATCTACATAGAATGAATACTAATAATCTCAATGCATTTTGACCGTTTTCCCCTTTCATTTTTTTCCAACACAGAAAATATATGATATACATTATATTATACATGTACCTTATAGGATAATAATAACGTATTGTGAAGAGTATTAGAGAATAGTGTGTGGGATGCACACATTAGCTTGTCGAGTGGAGACCCCGCTAGATACAACAAACAAACCAAATAACAACGAAACAACAATTATGAAGACGGCAATGCAAATTCAATTACAGCTTAGAGATTGTATAGCTGGTATATACAGTAAATCTAAGATAATTAAAGAATGAGAATTAATCTGCTTGTGAATATTCGCCGATTAAATGAGTTTTAAATTTAAACTTAAATAAGGATACATTCGGTATATTTGTAAGTGAGATATTCAAAGAATTCCACAGCTTGGGTCCTTCATGTTTGACACTTAAAGGTATTGGGTAGAGGTATAGTATATTGATAATTAAAAAAAATTACTGATACAAGTATCAACCTTCCCTGAAAATATTTGTGTCCATAACTTTTAATTCGAATTTAAGACGTGGTACCGAGAGCTAAATTCAGAACTGTCCACTATGTGAATGAATACTGTCGTCTATATTGACCAGTGATATAAATTAAAAAGTTAATGTTTCCAAACTTCTCCCAAACGTATGGACTGATTGAGCTAAAACATTCACAGGTTGATTGGGTAATATATATATATATATCTTGATTCAAAGAAAGCAAGGATACTTTACTTTAAGAATCAGTTTTGCCAATATTACCAATACTATATACCTCACCTTTAACGTCACAACGAAATGAGCTGAAACTTTCACATGTTGGTTTCTATACATAATAATATATCCTGATTCTGTTATAGTACGGGTACATTTACAGACATTTAAGCCAACGTTTATACTGCCTGTGACAGATAAGCTTGGGCGATAACACGATAACATCGAATATCGCGATACTTTCTTTTTATTCAATTACGATATTGAGAACATGTTTACGTTATCGAGATATTGGAAAATCGCGATTAAAAAAATATATCGCGATTAAAAAAAATCGCCATTGTGAGTCAAGTCAGAAATTCCATTGAAACAAAATTAGAACAGTCTTTTCAGCTTTTGGAAGTGGGAAACAAAAGCGAACTACTTCAGAAGTACATACACGCTCTGCAAATGAATTTTTGGGATTTATTGTGATGCTTATAGAGGGGTACATACCTGTGGTTATCGGCTCTAAAGCAATCATGTGTGAATGAAAAAAATAATTGCGATACTATCGAAAATCGCGATATATGTTTGCCGATATATCGTGGATGAACAAAATCGATATCGCCCAAGCTTAGTGGCAGACATGTACGTTTTATACAATGATTCTTATTGGGGAGCGAAACTAGGAAAGCTAATGCGACTAAATAGATAAAAATATAAATTTGAGCGTCGAGTTAATTGCAGGTCTCTGATTTATTAAGTTTTTGAAGTAAATGCGGCGATCAGTTCCATTAAACTTACAATATTATTGTTGTTTAGGTAATTGTGCATCACATCAACATCAAATTAGTTAATAATGAAATGAATTCACACATAAATCATTATGAGTGAGTTCTCTCTTCGGGTCCACACCAAGCTCGGCTATATACGACGATTCATATACAACAATCCTTTGCTACCAGTATCATAGCTAACAGCTGCAAGGCTAAAACTAGAGGTTAAATGAAAATGGGTTTCGGATGTATTGATAATATTGGGCACTGATGTCCCAAGTTCTTTGTTTAGTGTTAAGAAAGTTATGATATATTGAAATAAGCTGAAAATGCACATTAATTGTAGTGATTGTATACAAAATATGCATTGCTTGTTCCTTAGACCCGATCGACAGGACGGGTGGGTAGATGAGACTGTGAGTGGGAGTTTTTGGGACAGTGGGTGGCAGGAGACTGATGAGGTGTTTGTTATTGTTCGAAATTGACATTATTGTTTGCAACGAAGTGCTCGATGAAAACGAACACAGGGGTTTTGGCTACGTGTATATTGATAATTATTGGGACACTGAGTTCTTTGTTTAGTATTTACGATATATTGAAATAAACTTAAAACGCATGAACTGTAATCATTGTACACACATTAAATGTCCTTCCATTAAATGTGTGCAACGATTCTCAAACGATTGAAACATACGAAAACAAATAACATTGTATTGTAGAATCAACCCATGTGTACAGACCCTGTATTCTGTAGCTACGTACAAACACTACGTCGTCAAGTAATCATACCAGCGTGTATAGTCCCTATGGAAATTGTCCTTTCTGCAAAACAACCATCGAACAAAAGTTGAATAACAGACCGTGCATTGTTTTCTTATTGCTATATCGTGATAAAGGGTGAGAAAGGATGGTACCACATTCTACCCATAGTTGGTAAATTCGAACAATAACATTTCGAAGTTTATATTGACTACATCATAATCTTCGCATATTAGACTAAAATGTTAATTAAATAATATTTACTGACGTAATGATGACGTAATTGGTTTTAGAAACTAAGTCACATTATGAGCTTTCGTATGGTGCACGTTTTGTTTTTATGTGAAAATGCCAAGTGCTTATATGACAGCTCGTGTGTCGAGTTTTGTTTAGGTCGAGTTATCACAAGGGTCGAGATATCTTAACCCCCGCAGGGTCACACTATTTGTTTAGGTCGACTTGTCCGTTCTCGCCAATCTATACGTCCCGCAGATTAGACTAAAATGTTAATAAAATAATATTTATTGACGTAATGATGAGGTTCTACAAACTGAGTCACATTACGAGCTTTCATGCTGCATGTTTTGTATTTATGTGAAAATGCAAAGTATGACTCGTAGGTCGAGTTTTGCGTAGGTTGAGTTGTCACAAGGCTCGAAAAGCTGTCGTGGATCCTAGTTCTTCATGTCGAGTCTTCACAAGGGTCGAGACGTCTTACCCCCAGCAGCGTATCACTAAAATATGAATAACATGATATTTACTGACGTTATGATGACGTACTTTGTTTTAGGCACTAATTCACATCACGGGCTTTCATATGGTGCATGTTTTGTATTGATGTGACGATGCTAAGTATGACAATCCATCGACAACTTTCACGTGTTAAACATATGGGGTTTTGGCGGAAACAAGAAGAAAAATAATCGATAAGTTATCTGAATCCACACAATAATGATAATTGGCATACAGGGAATCTGACTAAGATGGCCGCTGAAGAAAGCAATAGACTACTGCGTAGGAGGTTCCGTCTGCTTCGTTGATCATTCAAAGTAATGTTATGACTTTTATATTATATGTTTATATGGCTACGTGTGATGTGTAACATATGTAATGGCAAAGTCTGAACGAGTATTCAGAATCCATCAATAGGCAGATTTTTGTTTAGCAACCCATGCGTATCAACACAAGGATTTGCTTCGTAATACATGTTGGTATACTGCCAAATTGTTGACAATGGCATCTAGTAGTATGTTAAATGGAGTAGGCCGACCACCTCTTATAAAATGATATTTTTGAAATGAATTTCTAAAAAAAAAATTAATTTGAGTAAGAATAATTATTCTTACTAAATACGCTAAAGCGAATGAGTAAAACAAAACTCACAAAAGAGTGAGATTAAAAACTCGTGCTTGAGTAAAACAAAACTCACAAAAGAGTGAGATTAAAATACTCGTGCTTGAGTAAAACAAAACTCACGAAAGAGTGAGATTAAAAAAAATTGTGCTTGAGAGATTAAAAAAACTCATGCTTGAGTAAAAAGAGCTCGTTTGTTTATAAGCGCTACAATCGTATTGTAAGAAAAAGTAAAATTAACAAGAAAACTGAGTTTTCTTATAAATTGATAAGAAAACTGAATTTTCTAAGAGGCATCGGCCTACTCCATTTAACATACTACTGAGGATACTTTAGGGCATCTTATAAAAAACTTAGTTTAAAAAGTGACATAATGAATCTATATTATATTGTTTAATAGTAAAGATGTATACAACGAAACAACTCAGATGGACATTGAAAGAATTGAAAAAGTTTAATCGATTAATATGTAGTAACGTAAAATTACTATTGATTTATAAAGACGATAAATATCACTACGTTTGGAAACTAGTTGAAAAAGAATTATTACCATGGAGACACATTTTAGCAAACGGTCACGTAACTCGTATTCACACGGTCATTACAGAGATTTGGTGAGTAATCTATGAGGTCAAGAGTGTACCTTAAAACGTGAGATAAAAAAGTGACATAATGAATCTATATTATATTGTTTATCCCAATAGTAAAGATGGATAATACGATGATTTTTTGTGAATGGATAGTAGATCGTGTCGAAGAAGTGAATCTAGGAATCGCTATTCCTCAACCTCTAAAAAATAAAAAAGCTTACATCAACGACGAGATGCGATGGGCTTTACGCGCTCATCTTTTCGAACTGATGGGCACATTGATGGAAGTCTTATATAGAAGCCCCCCCATAAATTTTAAAAAATATTATAAAATAGATTTTATAATACAACACCTATATGAAATTTTTTATGATTTAACGTACGTTTAAAAAGTGACATAATGAATATATATTATATTGTTTAATAGTAAAAGATGACTACTAAATATTTATCGAAATGGACATTGGATGAATTGAAAAAGTTTACTCGAGAGAAACAAATTCGTATAATTTCAAACGGTACGAGTAGATTTAAAAAACGTGTTTATTACAAAGCTGTAAAATTATATTAAAAAAAACATAAACAAAAACCATTGTACGAGTTAAATTTGGTTGAATTGAAAAGGCGCATAAGGCTCAAAAATATTACAACACCGTTACACGGCTCGGGAAAGAACTCGCGGTTGATTAAAAAAGACTACATCAACGCTATTAAAAGGTTTCACAATAGAGAAAACAAGTTGAGATTTAACCCACCGATCGACAGTGGTAGTGATTTTCGCAAACATTTAATGATTGTTCCGTTGAATCACAGCAAAGAAAAAGATTTAAATGTTTTTTGGAAAGCTGTAAAACCAAAGATTATCGCCGTGCTTACAAAAGACTTGAAATATTTTAAAGCGCTCAAGTTTATGATATATATACAAATTAAGTTACGTAAAGAAAAATTTGCCAGCACAGACGATTTTTTCACATCGGTTTTTCATAATCAACTGCAAGTTGTTTTATTTAATTTAAACAATATCAAAAATGAACTCAATACGACACTTTCGCGAATTCAAGAAGTTTTAGAAAACTACACTCACGAGGGTAGTGGATGGATAGTAGATCGTATCGAAGAAATGCATCTACGCATCAAAAAGTATGAACCTCTGAAAGGTGGTTCTTATATCGAGCTATGCGACTACATTAAAAATAAAAAAGCGTGCATCAACGTAAAAAACAAAGATGACGATTGTTTGCGGTGGGCTTTACGCGCTCATCGTTTTCCAGCGACTGATCATTCTGATAGAATTAGCAAGTACCCAAAAGAGGACGGTTTAAATTTTAACAACATTGACGCTCCTACACCCCTCAATCAAATTAATCGAGTAGAAAAACAAAACAATATAGCGATAAACGTTTTCGGTTGTGAGTCAAAAACGATAATGGTTTATCAAATTAGCGATCAACCGGCAGAGATGGATCGCATAAATTTACTATTGATTCATAAAGAAGAAGAAGAAGGAACTAGATCTCACTACGTCTACATCAAAGATGTAAATAAGTTACTTTTTGACCAAACGAAACACAAAGCACGTAAGCATTTTTGTTTGAGATGTTTGCAGGGTTTTTCGACGGGAGCATATCTCGAAAACCACGTAAAAATGTGCAAGGGAATAAACGACAGACCAACGACTATCGTGATGCCGGAAAAAGGTAAAAACGACAAGTTAAAGTTTATAAATTTTCATAAAAAGATGAAAGTTCCATTCGTAATATACGCCGACTTTGAGAGTGTTATTAAACAAATTCAAGACGTGAATACAACTAATACTAAAAAACTACAAGAACACGTTGTTTGCGGTTATTCGTACGTTGTTGTTTGTTGCGATGGTACAAGTAGCTCTCCCGTTACGTATAGGGGCAAAGACGCGTCTAAACATTTTTTAGACGCATTACAAAAAGAAGAAGAAGAAAAGATTAATACGATATTTAAAAACCCTAAAAAATTAAACATGACTAAAGAAAATGAGCAAGATTACAACTCTGCCAGCGAGTGTTGGATATGCGAAAAGAAGTGTTTTAAAGACGCTGACGACAAGTATACTCGAGTTAGAGATCACTGCCACATTACCGGAAAGTATCGAGGCGCTGCGCATAATTGTTGTAATTTAAGACTAAGTTTAAAACCAAAGAAAACTTTTATTCCGGTTTTATTTCATAATTTACGAGGCTACGACTCTCATATCATTATGCAGGCCACCGGTCTCATCGGGGGAAATCTAACGTGTATTCCAAACAATATCGAAAAATATGTTTCTTTTAGTATTAATCAACTACGATTTATAGACAGCGCTCAATTTTTACTAGCTTCGTTGGACAAACTCGTAAAATCAAACGATTCTTTTCCGATTACATTAAAACTCGAACCCGATTTAGACAAATTTATTCTCATTAAAAGCAAAGGCATTTATCCTTACGAGTACATGGACTCTTTCGAGCGTTTCAAAGAAACGCAACTTCCCTCAAACAAATGTTTTTACAGCAGTTTAAACGATAGTCACATTACGACTTCTCAATACGAGCATGCTAAAAACGTTTACAGCGAGTTTGATTGTAAAAATTTGGGTGATTATCACGATTTGTACGTGCGTACCGATACTTGCTTGTTGGCGGACGTATTTGAAAACTTTCGTAATACTTGTTTAAAACAGTACGGTTTAGATCCTGCTAATTATTATACGAGTCCTGGGCTAAGTTGGGACGCTTTGTTGAAACATTCGAATCAAACTTTAGATTTGTTTACCGATATCGACATGCATTTGTTTATAGAAAAAGGCACGCGCGGAGGAACGTGCATGGTGAGTAAACGATACGCTAAAGCAAATAATGTATATTTAGACGATTACGATAAAACGAAACCATCGAGTTACATTACGTACTTGGACGCTAATAATTTATACGGCTACGCCATGAGTCAACCTTTACCGACCGGTAATTTTAAATGGTTGAGCGAAAAACGAATTAACAAACTCAAGAGCGATGAGTTTAAAAACAATAAAGGATACATTTTAGAGGTTGATTTAGAATATCCAACCATTTTACACGATTCTCACAACGCATTTCCACTAGCGCCAGAGTCGTTGATAGTACCGAAAGAATGGATGAGCGACTATCAAAAGAATTTACTAAAAGATAAACCCGCTCCAAACGTTGCTAAATTAGTACCAAATTTATCCAACAAGAAAAACTACGTGCTTCATTATCGTAATTTACTATTGTATTTACAACTCGGCATGAAACTGACTAAAATTCACAAAGTTTTAGAATTTAACGAATCGTGTTGGATGAAATCGTACATCGATAAAAACACTCTACTCAGAAAAAATGCCAAGAGCGATTTCGAAAAAGATTTGTACAAACTGATGAACAATTCGGTTTTTGGAAAAACGATGGAAAATGTACGAAATCGCGTAAACGTAAATTTAAAACGGCTAAACGATCCAAAAGCGGAAAATCAAATTCGTTCACTCATCGCGAAACCAAATTTTGCAGAGGCTAGGATTTTCGATAACGATCTAGTGGCTATTCACATGCACAAAACAAAACTCGTACTCAACCGCCCGATTTACGTAGGAATGAGCATACTAGATTTATCCAAGGTTTTCATGTACGATTTTTATTACAATCATTTAAAGCAAAAATATGGTGACGATTGTGAGTTGATTTACACGGATACAGATAGCCTCCTATTGGAAATTAAAACAAAAGATGTTTACAAAGATATGAAAAAAGACAAACGATTATACGATTTTAGTAATTACCCATCGAGTCATTTTCTGTTTTCTGAAAAAAACAAAAAAGTGATTGGTAAAATGAAAGACGAGTGCGCGAATACTGTAATCTCTGAAGTTGTTTGTTTAAGACCCAAAATGTATTCGATACTTACTTCGGACAAAGCTGAAATAAGAAAAGCTAAAGGAGTTAAAAGACAAGTTTTACAACGACAAATTAATCACGGCGCATATAAACAAGTTTTATCGTCTAAAAATACTCTGCATCACCCCATGAATTTTATTAGGCACGTAAGCCATAGACTATATACAACTCTAGTAAATAAAATATCGCTATCTCCTCTAGACACAAAGAGATACATTTTAGAAAACGGAATAGACACTCTAGCTTATTTTCATTACATGATTGAATGGTTGATTTTGAACGAACGATTACGAATGATTAACGTTTAACGATCGGTGGATTCATTGTATCTCTAGGAATAATTTGTATTTCTTCTCTTACAAAACTACGTGCGGGGCCTCCTTCTACATAATACAATATGGGTTGATTCGCAGCTTTCATCGTTTTAGATATTCTATAAATTTTTAAACTCCATATAGGATCGGTCGCTCTACGCCTCGTATCTTTTTCAGCTTCACCCGGCGCGTATAAATACCGAACTAAACTGTTTCTGGGAATTCTTTTTTCGTTCTTTACAACGGATGGTGAGGCTGGATTTTGCTCAACGCTACGTAATTTAATCGCGTTTTTTGGTTTCAAGTTAATCAGTCGCGTCGTCTCGTTGTTTAACGCTTTTACGACCGCTGGTAATCTTTTAACCCATTCTCTATTTCTCGCTTCGGTAGCAATTTCTTGACCGTATTGATGTGAAAATAATCTTTCGCTCAAAGTTCTATTAAATCTCTCAACGACACCCTGAGCTCTGTGATTTCCAACCTCTCCTCGCTGAATTTTTACTCGATGCTCGCTCATCAAAGCATTAACGCTGCTCATGAATTCTTTTCCGGGGTCGACTTTTATAATTTTAGGCCAAACCAACGGCGATCGTTTGTAAATTTTTTCAAAAGCATCGCTTACTCGCGCGGCTGTTTTATCGATTAAAGGTTGCGCTTCTTTATATCTGCTGGCTTCGTCTACGACCGTTAACGCGTACTTGAAAGTTCTTTTACCGATTACATCATGAGGAAGAAACAACAAGTCTGCTTGATGAACCTCGTTTGGTTTTTCAAGCGTACTATTTGATGAGGTTGGTCTCGGAATATATTTAGGATAGGGTAAATAAATTTGCCACAGCGCTTGCTTTTTTATCCATCGTCGAACTAATTTTACATTTACTTTCGTTTCTTTAGCCAATTTACTGATTGCATCTTGACCTTTGTAGTATCCTCTCGGACTATAATAAGCGTTTGATAGTTTTCGTTCATCCATTTAATATTTATAAATATTATTCTATTCTCAACATTATTCGGCAGGCATGAGTGAGTTTGGTAAAATTCCTTGTTTAACTAACCACATTTGCGTAACACCGCCTAATCCAATCATCCCAGTTAGTTTTAACCCGTCTTTTATATCCAATTTTCCTAAATCGGCTGGTTTCATTTTAAATATTTTTTCACCGAGCATGCTGTAGCAAATGACTAAAAGAGTCATAACTGAGCTGTGATAAACCGTATCGGCGATCGTTTTCGTATTTATAGGCATTGAAGACATGTTTATAATCGTTAAATATAAAAAAAACTTTTTATTCCATTTCAAAAACATTTAGTTTCTCTACTCGCTTAATTTGGGGTGAAACGCTAGCGAGTTTAACGGGTTCGTTTTTAAATGTTGGTTCCGAGTTGCTTCTAAACAAGAAATAAGCTCCAATAGCAATACCTCCAATAACAATTGCTATTATATAGCTATTGTAACTCGTTTCATCGCTCATCGAGTTGTTTTCTTTTTCGCTATCGCGAGACGTTTTAACGCTTTTCGCTGGTTTAGCGAGTTGTAGTTTTTTCTTTTTGTTAAGTTCGGCGAGTTTTTTACCAGCCGCAACTCTGTTTGGGTTTTTTGACCTAGTCGCTGGTTGGGTAATGGTCAATGGTTCTGGTTGCGCAATCTCCTTCGGTACAGTCGTTTGCTCGTTGGTTTCCATCGCTTTTATTATCAGTTGAAGATAATGTTTTGCAAGTTTCTATTTCTTCTTTTCTTTTTAAATGTTTTGCCGTAATCAGCGAAACGCTGAGCGGAGCGAGAAACATACCGTACTTGAAATATATTTCGCACGCCACTGTACTAATCATGCTATTAAGGAACGGATCTTTTTCTAAATCTGAAATTAATTTACCTTCATCATCAATTTGAAATTTATAACCGTATAAATCAATACGGTTTAAACTTATTCCTAATACTTGCGCGTATAGCGTTATAATGGCGCTACCCAAACTCTGAGTAATATCACGACCTAATTTAGTTTCGTATTGCGTGTGTAATGCTTCTCGCTCTTGCTCGCTCAAAGCTTCAATATCGCCAACGCTTAGTTCTTTTCCGAAAAACTTGCTCGAGTCTCCCCAACTATGACCGATAAAAGACGTAATTTTTTTTTTTTCAATAATAAGCTATCGTCGTTGACGCTAACGTCGTTAACGAGTGGCGTCTGTATATTTTCGTTTAATATCTTATGTACTTGTTCCATTTATTATACATACTCGAAGAATAATCGATTAAATTTATTAAAAAATATAAAAACCAATAATTAGTTTTAGATAACCCATCGATGTTTAAAAGCTCGTTAAGATTTAACATTAGATCTTTTACTCGTTCAGCATCTATACTATTAAATATATTTTTTACTTTTTCAGTATTCTCGTTTAAAACTTGTACCAATTCTTGTCTTTCTTTCGCGGTATTTACGAGTTGGTTAAGATTATGTATAAAATCATTTACTCGTTCAACGGATATATTCGTAAATAAAACTTGCACTCGTTCAGCATTCATATTTATAAATATGTTTTATAATATTTATTAAAATACGAGACAAACGACCGATCCCCCCTTAACCTATAAGTAATTGCTCTCAACCTATAAGTAATTGCTCTCAACCTATGAGTAACCTATGAGCAATTGCTCTTTACCTATGGGTAATTGAGTAACAACTTATGGGCAACCTATAAGTAATTGCTCTCAACCTATGGGTAATTGCTCTTTACCTATGGGTAATTGAGTAACAACTTATGGGCAACCTATGGGTAATTGCTCTCAACCTATGGGTAATCGCTCAGTCACGTATTTCATAACCGGTAGGCTGATCCGTTTTTAAAATTAATTTACGGTGTTTAACTCTTTTTAATTTTTCATGAATTTCCATTCTCAACTCGCGAGTTGGTACAACATCATTTTCTCTAAGACAATTCTCGTACGAGTCTCTATCTTTACAATAAAATAAACACGCCCATTTGAGTTGTTCTCTAAAATCTTTCAATACGCTATTATATTTTTGCGAAAGAATCCAACAGCTGTGTCGTACGTGTCTACCGCTAAAAGCCAATTGCGTGATCATACATTTATTATCCTCGTCGTATTTTTTATAATGCAACTGTTTATTCGCGCTGCAATCGTCTATAATAAACAACGTTTCTTCCGTTTTGAAAGCGTCGCTATAAATTTGTATAGCCCTATTCAACGATATATCGTTTAAATCGTTAACGTGTACGTTATCGTCGTTTAGAACCCATTTTCTATTTTTGTACGCATCGTTGTTGAAAATGGTAGGGCATAATATAACGATATTTTCAAAATATTTAAAATATTCATTTTGTAATAAATTTAAAACAAATTCAGTTTTTCCGCATCCCGTTTGTCCGCAAATTAACGCGGCGTGTGGATATTTAGGTAACATTTTCTTTTTAATATTAAACGTTTTTTAATAATCGACCGATTCGAAACGCGAGTTTCTAATGTTTAGTTGCGCGTCCATGATAATAAAAGTATACATGTTTAGTTCACCCGCACTCTCGGCTTCTTTTTCAATTTGAATGGTAATTCCTTCGGATAAGTTTTGCACTCGTCTTCCGCTTCCGTGTAATACATTATCGGTACTCGTTCTTAAATCTAAAAATAAACCGTATTTATCATGATAATAATTCGCTATTTTGACGTTACTTAAATCTAGAGCTTTCACAACTCGTATAGCGTGTTGTTTTCTCGAATCACCGAAATATTTTGAAATCTCTTCCCATTGTTGATATCTTTTCATTCCGTGCGCGTAGAGTTGATTGGGAACGCCTTCGATCGTAATACTAACTTTTGTTATTTTTGGATTATAAAACTTGTTGCTTTCTTTCACGTTGGGTTCTTTGAATAGAAACAATACTCCTTTCATACTTTTTGCTGGAGTATTTAAATTTATATTCCACATTGTATCTTTTTTGTTGTACGTAGTTACGCTCTGTCTCAATACGCGATCAAACAATATACTCGTTCTATCGCTGTATTGATTTCTAATTGTTCTAGCGAGTTCCGGCATATGAACAACCTCAAATTCTAAAGAAATTCCACTTATAACATATTTAGCGTTGTCGTCGGTGCTTTTGATTACGTTACTAAATTTATTAAACACGAGTTCGTAAGTTAATCGATCTCCGATGCCCGACTGATAGTAAGGTTGATGATCGGTCAACAATTCAAAATCGAGTGGAATGTGATATCTATTTTTATACGCGTCTGCGACAGCTTTATCTTTTCCGCCGTTTGCAGCTACATCTTTATCACTAGCGTCTATTCTTATTTTAGTCACGTTTACATCTTCTATTCCTTGATACGTTAAATTTTCGCGTTGATCTTTGGTCAACCATTCGTCTTTGTAACAATTGAATACATCCGCATCATCTAAACTAAATATTTCGTTTCCTTCCATTTTAATTATTATATGTTTTACAATGTATCTACCTATATTTTGTACCAACGTTCTATTTTCATCGCCTGAGCTAACGAGTTCAATGTTGAAAGCTAATCTAGTTGTATTCGGAACGATGACGTCGTTCATTCCTAAATTTGGAAAACGAACCGCCAACAATTGATTTTCGTTTATGGTACTCGGATTGTTTGTAATGACTACTTTTTGGCGCATTCCTTTTAAGCCTCGAGGTTCTCTTATTCTTCTGTATGGATCCAGCGTATCTCCGTACGTATTATTCGTCATATTTAATGTTGTTAAATATAATAATTTTTATGTTTGTAAAAGAAAATGGTGTCTGTAGCGATGATGGTTGGAGGCGCGGTAATCAACGCGTTAGCGTTTACCGGATCGAATTTTTTATTTAGTAATTTACGTGGTAATGACGCATTGCAAGAACGCAAAAGACACGATTTAGCGTTGGAACATCTTTCGAAAGCTAGAGACGAATTTAGTAAAAAACGTTTAAAATATATAGATTATTTAAATGAGAAAATACAAAAAGAATCGGGCGCGATAAGAACGTTTAATAACATTAACGAAGCGATGCAAGAATATTCACGAGTTTCAAATACACGAGTAAATTTACCTCTCGATTTACGTAAAGAACCGCGATTAGAAGATTTTTACGTTCCTAGCGAAGATCAAAAAACGGGAGAGATGGTATTTATCATTATTGGTATGAGTGTAGTCGGTTACGCGAGTTGGAAACTATTAAAATAAAATATATTATAAAATGGAAGAAGGAGGAAAACCATATATAGAATTAGACCCAATGTTTAATCAACCCGAAGATGAATATTTGGATGATGAAATGCGTGTCAACAACTTGGGTGATATTCCGATGGAACAAGAAACTTCTTTTAGTATACCGATTTTATCTCAAGAAGATAGATTACTTAGAGATATTGTCGATCATTTTTATGATGGTATAGGTTATAGAAACGTTATAATAGACTATACAAGATTCAAGTATAAACTAAATGAAAGAAAAGTGGGTTTACTTTTTTTTATAAAAGGTAATACAGAAATACGATTAACTAATTTAAAAACGGGTGGATTTTTAAAATTAGGTTCGATCAAAGGTTTAACTGGAAGTGATTTAACAGCTTTCGGCCCCCAACATGTATCTATTTCTAACATTATAGGCACAACAGAAATAGATATACAACTACCAGACGGTAGTAATGAAACCATCTGGGTAAAAAATCCAGAGGCTAAAACAAATCCAGATTTTATACTAGATTCAGATGGTAATTTTCCTAGTCGTAGAAAATTACCCTCTATACCTCAACAACGCGTAGAAAAATCAATACGAGTTCAAGAAGCTATCGAAACAGCTCTTTCGAGAGATAAAAACACTCAAACAGAATTAAACATCCAATGGCGAGAAGTAATAGCACTTGATAACATTATGGCTACGAGTCGAGGCGAACAATTAAATCTTTTAAGTAAATTAAAAACACTAAACCAAAGAATTTATGATATGAAAGAAGTAATTAGCGACGCTGAAGAAAGAGAGATTGATAAAAAATCAATAAAAAAGTATCGTCAAGAATTGCTAGAACTAGTAGATGATAAACGAGTAATCGTAGAGCAAATAGATGCGCATGATTACGTTCTTCGTAGTCAAATTAATAGAATTAAAGAAACAGCTCAAAAAATGTTAGAAAGGGATATTACGTTAGGAGATAAAATTAAAACTTTATTTAGAGAACAAGGCGTAACGATTATCAGTATATTAACAGCTTTTAGTATGACCGTTGCTTTTATCGTCAAATCGATCGGTAATGTTGTTGTTCCAAAACCAACTCCTGCACCAGAACCAACTCCACAACCACCACCAAGCGGCGGTGTAAAAGAGTGGATACAAAAAACATTAAAAAATCTAGCGAATGTATTATCTAAACTGGGAGCGAAAGCTTTAGCCGCTTTGCCAGCCATTATCGGCAGTATAGTATGTTGGCTATTTAAAACAGCTTCCAACATTGTCGCGTGGACGGCGGAACATTTATGGTTGGCGCTAAGTGGAGTCGGAGTATTAGTTTTAGCTTATACTCTGAAAATGTTAAAATAACAATTCATAAATCATAACGGTTACACCGGCTAAAATCGCAAAACCAAGTATTAAAGAATTTTTTTCTTCTTGATGACTAGCATCGCTAACTTCTTTTATCGCATCTTCTAAATAGCGCTTGCGGATTGCGTCTTGCGCGTGTGAAGATGATTCTACATGTTTCGTAATTGTTGATTGTACGCTGCCGCTAAGCAAAGGTAAAATAGGAGGAATAGCAAGAGTTGAATTTGTATCTAAATTTGAACCTAAAGATAAACCGCTCGTCGCGATTAATAGATTATTGTTGTATCCCGCATAATTGCCTATTCGTAAATTCATATCGCTAGGCATCATGTATAAATTTTCTCCTAGACAAAAGTTTAAACGACTGCGAGCGTATTGTAAAACATCTTGATATCGTTGAATGCTAGTTTGTAAATCAACCGGAGAGTCAATCTCTGCTTCCACTATATTTATAAATTCGCGTTGCGCGTCTAAACCCGTACCACCCGCTAAAAATGAGCTTTTTGCTTGCGCTTGAGCCCCTAAAATCGCGTAAACGTACGTTCTTAACGAGTCGTTTATTCGTTGCGTACCAACATCCGTAAAACCTTTAGCTAACCCTAAAGATAATATAAATTTTGACCAAGCGAGCTCCGTTGAAGATTGTGAAATGAATGCGATCGTATAGGTCGAAGGAAAATCTCCAAAACTCATTTTAGTCGCGGTTTTGTAATAATCGTAATCGGTCACCTCGGTAGAAATAACGTTCAAACTACTTTTATCGTAGTCTCGATTGGGTACTGCTTTGTAACCGTTATCGTAATAATAAGCAGTTCCTAATCCGTTTGAATTTAAATCGACTCGTTGTTTCCAATTGGAGGCTTGAGAAAGGTGAAATTCTTTACATATTTTTTTGTACGCGCTCACGTCTATATTATTGGCAAACGGGTTATAGAAATTTTGAAAAGATGCGGGACAGCTCATTTCTTTGAGCAATCGTCTAATTTGATAATAAACGTGAAATCTAAAAAAACTACGAATCATCGGGTTTAAATGGTTTAAATGTTGATAACTCACGCCGCATCTCGTTGTGGCGCAGTACGTCACAAAATTTATTTGATTTTGATAAAATTTGAGCGGGTTGGAATACCAATCGTCGACAACGTCATCGCTTTTAACGCGAGGCAGCTTGTAGTTGTTAAAAACATTATTAAAACGAACGTTAAAAAACTCGTTATTGTTTACGTAAATGTTTATACTCGTTAAATCACCATCGTTAAAATTAAGAGGCGCTTTAAAATTTCCAGATTGCTCGTACGAATACGTAAAATTACTCTCGAATGCTAATGGAAACGACATTTTATTATATTAAAATATAATAAAATGTATCATACGTTTGAAATCGAAATTGGTAAAGAAGGAGGGTCGGTTCAATTATACAACGTCGTCGATAATCGACGAGATAATCTCTCGATTATATTACACAGCGTAAACATTTGGGTGGGATATTACAACGTTCGTAAAAAAGAAAGAATACTAATTCGTACGGTGGGTGAATCGGAAGGTGATGTAAAATTTATCGAGGCGGGCCTTTACAACATTATCGAAATTATCGAGATTATAACGAAAAATGAGCCTTGGATAACGTTTATAATCGATAAATCCAAGGGTGAATACACGTTAATATTAGCTCAAGTGAACAAGAGCGTTAAATTTTCATCTGGGTTAGCTAATTTATTGGGGTTGCATAGCGAATCTCTAACCGCGGGGGAATACACCAACAAAATTGACGTACAACTTTTTAAATTTTTATACATTCATTGCGATCAAATTTCTACGACCGATAATTATTTCAACGGAAATCCCAGCACAATTTTAAACTCTTTTCCTTTGAGAGACGCGTCGTTTGGCGAAAGCATGTACATGCAATATACAAATCCATTAGCAAAAAAATTACGACTCGGAACTTTTAACGAGTTGAGTTTTCGAGTTAGAGATAGCAAAAGTAGAGATATACATAATCACGGTTTCCCCATTATTTTAAATGTAGAAATAATATAAATGGCGAGTATTTACGGACCTAGTCGCGCTGACGCAACGAGCGTTGGAGCTATAACGAGCGCTAGCGACGAATTGAAAAGCGAAATTTACGAACATCACGGATATCTAAACAGAGACGAAATTTTATGGCGAGTAGTTTTAATCGAAAAAGTCGGCGTCGTACTAGGATGGCACGAAACGTTTAAACAACCCTTTTTCTTGTTTACGACCGCGCCCACGTATTGTAGCATTTTTACGCAGTTTATAAAAACTAATAGTTTTACTACGCATTCGGCGACGCGCGATTACGCCGCCAACATTTATTATATTCCTTCTCCGCAACGAGATGAAAAGTTTCATTTTCTAGAAAATGAAACGCAACATTTAAAATACGAAATGTGTTTTAAAATGCGAAACGTTAGAAAAGTTTTTGTTGAAGCGAGTTTTTTCGGTTCGCTAAATTCAAAAATCTGTTTCAATATAAAAATAGCAAGTTTACCGTCTAATTAAATAATTTATAATATAAATATGGCGAGTATTTACGGACCCAGTCGAAGCGGTAATGTTGTTGAAAATGTTGTTGAAAATGTTGTTGAAAATGTTAACGATAACGAGCCGAAAAGATATGTTAAATTTGGGCACATCAAACCTAGTGATAACTTGAGTGAATACGCTATTTATGGAGATTCAGAAATTAAATTGTTTTGGATCCCCAATACAATAGGGGTTTTATATATGGAGAGAACCGTTGTTTTTCTCGTACTGTGCTAAAACTAATGAGGGTGAAACTTATTTATATTCTTCAGAGAAAGTATTATACGTTATGACAGTAAAAAATACAGAAATGTACAATATTGGCGGTTTTAGTTTTGGTGGAAGAACACAATATTTAGAATATACATTATGCTACGTTTTTAATTTTAAATGCTCGTGAAATTAAAAATATATAACTCTAAATTTATTCGGCTCTTTTTATGAAGGAATCTGTTACGAGTTGATTGTTAGAACTATTATGTTAAATTAAAATCTTTTCTATTAATAAAACATATAATGAGCGTGCCTATAGAATCGACGAACGTACTTTATCCAAACTTACCCCCTTTGACGAATGACGCTAAATCATTTCGATTGCAAACAATTTACGATATTCAAAAAGAATTACGAATTGAAATAAACGAACGAGAAGCCGTATATAAAAAATATAATAAAATCATCAACGTTTGCGACGTTGTAGAAACGATAGCCGAATTGGGCTGTATGGGAGCGGGAACCATCGGAATAGCCAGTATCGCCAGCGTTATAGCGTTGCCGGTAGGATTAGCTTTAGAAGGTTTAGCTTTGGGGTTGGGTGGCGCAGCTTTCGCTATTAGATACGCGAAAAATAAATGTTATAAAAAAGCTAAAAAACACGATGAAATACGAATTTTAGCGTTGAGTAAACTCGACACGATCGAAAACCACGTTAGTAAAGCTTTAGAAGACGGTTACATCAACCAAGAAGAATTTGTACTCGTACGTGAAGAGCGAGAAAAATATTATAAAATGAAAGAAAAAATCCGTAACGCCGTCGCGATGAGTGTACCGACGACTATACCAGAAGTAAACTCTGATGTTATAAATGCAGAAAAAAAAAATTCTTATAGAAAAACTTTTGAGTTTAAAGTAGCTTTGATGATAAATAAGAGCTATTATACAACTCGATGTAATCAAAAACACGCTTCGCGAGTAGCGGAGCGTGTAAAAACGTTTGATAGACCTCCCCCGTACGCCCAAGCGACGTAATTTATCTTTCTGACAATTCTTTCATCACTAAATTAAACGATCGTTTAGTTTTTCCTCTCGCTACATTTAATATCTTTGTGCATTTCGTACACGAGCCCGCTTTTGCTTTTGTGCCATTTTTACATATACAACAAGGAAGTGGTAAGCTCGTACCTCGACGAATACGGTATCGATGCATCGGGCAATAGACATCATCGCGAATACTCATTCTACAACACTTGCAGTTTTTGCCTACTAAAAGCCATTCACACAAAATCATCGTTCTCTCCATCTTTACTATTAAACAATATAATATAGATTCATTATGTCACTTTTTAAACGTACGTTAAATCATAAAAAATTTCATATAGGTGTCGTATTATAAAATCTATTTTATAATATTTTTTAAAATTTATGGGGGGGCTTCTATATAAGACTTCCATCAATGTGCCCATCAGTTCGAAAAGATGAGCGCGTAAAGCCCATCGCATCTCGTCGTTGATGTAAGCTTTTTTATTTTTAGAGGTTGAGGAATAGCGATTCCTAGATTCACTTCTTCGACACGATCTACTATCCATTCACAAAAATCATCGTATTATCCATCTTTACTATTGGGATAATAAATATAATATAGATACATTATGTCACTTTTTTATCTCACGTTTTAAGGTACACTCTTGACCTCATAGATTAATCACCAAATCTCTGTACTGACCGTGTGAATACGAGTTACGTGACCGTTTGCTAAAATGTGTCTCCATGGTAATAATTCTCTTTTCAACTAGTTTCCAAACGTAGTGATATTTATCGTCTTTATAAATCAATAGTAATTTTACGTTACTACATATTAATCGATTAAACTTTTTCAATTCTTTCAATGTCCATCTGAGTTGTTTCGTTGTATACATCTTTACTATTAAACAATATAATATAGATTCATTATGTCACTTTTTAAACTAAGTTTTTTATAAGATGCCCTAAAGTATCCTCAGTAGTATGTTAAATGGAGTAGGCCGATGCCTCTTAGAAAATTCAGTTTTCTTATCAATTTATAAGAAAACTCAGTTTTCTTGTTAATTTTACTTTTTCTTACAATACGATTGTAGCGCTTATAAACAAACGAGCTCTTTTTACTCAAGCATGAGTTTTTTTAATCTCTCAAGCACAATTTTTTTTAATCTCACTCTTTCGTGAGTTTTGTTTTACTCAAGCACGAGTATTTTAATCTCACTCTTTTGTGAGTTTTGTTTTACCTGCAAGCACGAGTTTTTAATCTCACTCTTTGTGAGTTTTGTTTTACTCATTCGTTTTATTTAGTAAGAATAATTATTCTTACTCAAATTAATTTTTTTTTTAGAAATTCATTTCAAAAATATCATTTTATAAGAGGTGGTCGGCCTACTCCATTTAACATACTACTCATCTTTTGGGATGGAAAATGTTTTGATCCTCAACCAGAACAACTTGTTCGAAATTAATCCGCCAACCACTGTATATTGAACTCACACACGTTTCATTAACTATACTCTTCCCATCATTGCTCCCTGCAGAATATCATGTCCAGTGCATGCGCATCAGTAAATAGACGCCTATTCAAAGCTTGCAACAGCTCCGATCAACCTCAGCCTCATTTTGTTTCCCCAGCAGTATCGACCCCATCGCTATCAAGCACTACTAAACGAGGTAGGCCCTGGGTACAAACTTTTCAACATGCCCGGTCACACACAGATATATACTGTACATATGGACTTTTGACTTCAAATCAAACTATATTTCATACAAAATATATTATACAAAATGTGTACAATAATACAGGGGTATCAAAAAGTGACAAAACAATTGGCAGAGGGAAATTCAAGAAGGTTACCGGTAGCAAAGAAAGAAAGATAAAACATTTATTATCCCACAAGGGAAAATTAAACAGGCCTTGCCCCAAACTGGTTATAAAACAATGAACTAACATTAGACAATATATTGTAACAAATTATATAATCCCATCTTCCATCTGAAATTTAAAATAATTATATGGTATAAGGGATATAAGAATTACAATAATCAATATTATGTCATGACATAAAAGGCCAAGTCTAAAAGTTGCTAACCCTAAGTATTATTTTGTAAATAATGTAAACCCACGATGGCTGTATCTACTTCATACAAACGAATAGAAAATAAAAATCACTGCACTACAAATGTAATGGGGCTAGTCACAAAGGAATCGATAAGGTAAACAATAGACCGATTTATTAAGTCCTCTTACGTATTGACCAGTCACAGCTATTGACCAATCACATGTTAAAATAGCTGTATCGCGTAGAAGATAAACGTAAACAAGCCACCATTAGGAATGACTTGACGATCAGGGGCGAGGCTCAAGTGTTGTACCACGGGTGCTGTTGCTAGGCAGTTACTATATGGTGGGCGAGGCTTAATGGATCGGCGTATTGATTCCAGAGCGATTTTTCTGTGCTCGTGTCAACATGATATTTTACATGTAGTTTGGACCAACCGGCGTTGAGCTTGTAAATTATGTCACGCGTATTTAAATGGTTCCAGATTCCGCATGAAAAAAATCGATGAATTTTTGCAGAAAGGGATAGAGAAAACATTTTGGAATCATCCCCAACTTAAGCAGTTCATTTACACCAATGGATTACTGATACCATAACGGGCCTTTTAAGGCTGATTATTTTTAAACAAAACCTTCCAAAACAAATTTCATAAGCAATACTACGAAGGAGGCCATGCACATTTGCTGTCATGTTTATTAACAGGAATATTATGACTTTTTGCTACCCATAGAAAGAGCATTATGTTTATGTGGCAGCGTGTGATGTGAATCATATAGGTAAACAGCCAAAC
>CM055823.1:33836242-33887343 GCA_029582265.1 Zoroaster sp. YZ-2022
AAATTTGGGGGATTTTGAAATCTATAGAGTCAAGACACCATGGTCTGGATAGCAGGGAGTAGAATAAACAGGATGTAGACGTCCATTGTCTGATCACAAAGTTGTTGATCCAAATAAAAGGCTTGTGGTCAAGCTTACAGGTTATAATCTCTAGCTATACAGGCTATAATCTAAATCAGAGTTGACTGCACAAATAAAATGAAGATCCAAAATGTGTATACACTCAACAGTAAATTTTTACTGCACAGACATAAAAAAAAAGAAAAAGTTTTTCACTTATTATAAGAAAACAAATGTACAAATACTCACATAAAACGTCCAGTAGATTCCAGGTGTAATAAGAAATCCACTAGTATAAAAATGAAGACAAACTTGTAGCTACAAAACACTTACTTAGCACAAAAACTGGAGAGCTGTTATGAGTTGCTGCTTGTAAGGCGCTCACTCATCAGGAAAGCTAAAGATCAGATGCCATTTTGTACATAAATGTTTAGACATTGAAATAATCAAGAGTTGTATGGGTGCTTGTAAATTTCCAATAAAATAATGAAATACATATTTATTTTAACTGTCCATTTGGTTTCATGACTTGACTTTGTGGTTCCACCCTCCCCCACAATCAATTGAAACCACTTTGCTGACCTGTTTAACCTATTGTAAACAATCTAACAATGAGTGTACATGGTCTGCTACACATGTAACAAGTGAAATGACTTCAGTGTAAATGAACCCAACAATGATCATTTGTTGACAAGAAAACAGAATCAATCTGCATAATAAATGTACGATTTAGTGACCGTTCAGAATGGATGACATTTAGGGGCTGTCATTGGAATCGGTAATTTTGAATAAAGCCTGCCCCCCCCAATTTCTTGGTGATGGCATTTACTGCCACTGGTGATAAACCAACACATTTGTTTTCTAAAATTCTTTGGACTGTCATTGCAGCACTATAGAATCCAAGAACTGGGGAGGGGAGGGGCAAACAAGCAATAAATGTAAGGGGCCCAGACATTATGTTTGATTCCAAATTACCAATTCCATTGACCAAAGACTGGTGCTTCATTATGTCGAGAATCACACCCAGCATCAATTCTGCATAGCTGAAGTAGCAAGATGTTTCTGTCCTCTTTCTGAAAAAGATTTAAGAGTGAAGAGGAGTAAGGGCTTAGATTTAAATAAATCCAACATTATCAACAATCACTGTGAAATAAATTAAAACATTGTTTAACTGATATGGATTGGAAAGGTGGTTATCAGATAGACCCCTTCTCTTGGACTGAAATGCCAGTACTGCTATAGAAAAAAAATAATAACAAATTATACTAAACCTTAGTTTTTTTCTAATAAAACAACCATTAAAACTAAATAAAATGTTCATCATTGGTATTTGATAATGAACATTAACTTCAACCCTGTAACACGTTAACATTAGATCTCATGAAAAATAGGGTAAAAACTAACCTGTGAAAATTTATTAAAAATAGGTGCTCCCCCTATGATTTGGTCATATTAGGCCTATGTGTCCCAACCAAATAAAAATGTTTGATATTAATATTTTAAAAATATGAGAATCTAAACCAAAATTGAAGCTTCCCTTTCACAATTTTTTCAAATAATATGTAGAGTATGTAATCAGGGGTTAGGGCAATTTCACATAATTGCCAGGGGACATTGTCATGATTGTGTTCATCATGTTACACATGTCCATGTTCTGTCTACCGATGACAATGCAAACTAATTGATCATGATTGAGATGCTCACCCAGAATCCAGCATGTCCAGATAGATGCTGCTAAGCACCGGTTTGTTCAGTCTATGCCTTTCTCCATGGTTGATCCAAGGTCTATCAAGCCTAATATAAGCATTTTCCTCACTTTTTTGGATGATCTTGGACGTCGACGTGCATGTGGTTGCAATAGAATCCAGGAATTCTGTGATCGTTCGTGTTACAACGGATACAAAATGTACAGTAACAGACTGGAATCTTGTTCCTCTTGTTACAATCACAACGGTGTGCAATGCAGAGGTACCAGTCTAAATACAATCTGCAATTGCCGTACAGGTTTCACGGTCGTGTAGACTACTGGAAATGCGTATACGTGACCTTTGACCTTATTGTTGTTTTTTGGACATTTCTCAGTAATTCCACGATACCCAAATTTTGTTTTTTGAAGAAAACCTTCCAAAAAGGATTATCTATCATTCTATCAATCCCATTTTTTGCACTTTTAGGGCGGTGTGTACCTTTAAGTAGAACAAATAATTCCGCTTTAACCGAATTCCCTTTAAACGAGTGGGTAACAATAGTGAATTGTCAGTCATGATCATTACAATAAGTAATTTCTTTCTATTGAAATTCGCACCCTTTTCTATGGTTTATAAAACATGAAAAACAATCAGTGACGTACAATTGGTTTACAAAACCAAAGTACACATTTTCATTTTTTGTATGGTTTGTAAATAATAAGACGTACAATTCCATGGTTCACATAATGTTTGTTGTGGTGGCTATTGTATTTTTGTGTATTAGTTTTCTTTTCGGTTATCTTTTCGGTTATCTTAGTCTCTCTTTATTTTGTCTCAGATTGTTGATTTTTGTTTTCTTATACGTTCTTATTATTTTACGGCTTTATGCCATTTTCATGTAATTTTGTTGTTAAACTGGATATGTAGGCCTATATATAGCTTTGTGATTTAAACTGTGAACACAAAAGAAAAAGAAAGAAATTAGTAAGATCAAATATTCTTTGCTTTCTGAAGAAGTGAACAACGATGCCGAATGAGAACACTCTTTCCATTTAGAATTGGTTAAAATAATGTTCTTTATGTCCATTTTATTGAGGGAAGGAATAATATTTTAGTCATTTACTGTAGGCCTATTTGTGCCAACATGTAGCTATATGTCCAGCAGTGATGGATCCTAACTCCAAAGGCATAGACCAATGAATCAATTGCCGACTACAAGTATTCAGTCTCACTATCACAGGTGCTCAGTGCCTGGGGCATAACATAAATTCAATATAAATCACCAAACCATAACTTTGTTTGTGCTTTGTGTTTTACCTATAACATTTCTCAGTTATAGGTTTTGGGCGTTGCTAGAATAACCTTTGTACCCTCATTGTGAATTTCCTTCTTTTTTGGGGGGAGGGGGATATTTCACAAAACCTGTTTGCACGCAAAGCTTTAAAAGTGTAATGAGTCCCCTCATCTAGGGAAAATGGCAGCGATTAGGTAGGCCTACATAGTTGAAATGAAATATTCCAGTATGTTCACAGGTATAGCCGTTATATAGGAAGCGGTAGTTTCCTGAAGTTCCTAACAGTTGTCTAAGACAACCTACCTACATCCTTTAGGCATAGATGTCTTACATTAAGCCATTCTTGTCTACTAAACACATCAGTTCAAAATTCACCTAAATCATGGTGTCAAACATCCTGTGAAATCATTCTGCCTGAGCTGCTGATTATTTTTTGTTAGAAATCAACTTTTTTGGTTGAAAACCAAAACTACTCTCCATTGGAACACTCTCTGATGTTGGTACTAACACGTATCCCATAGGAAGCTGTATAGCATGTATCACATAGACATCATCAGATAGACATTGGAGGCGAAGAAAAAATGACGTCATATTTAATATTAATATCCCTTACGCAAAGAATTCCATCAATATGTTAATGTTTGTTAATGTTGAATACCAACATGCATCACTTAGGAAAGCTTTGTGTTGGTTGTGCTGGTTGTCTGCCCGTTGTCTGATTCCCCATTCACATGTTGCTGTTTACATCACACGTTGCCACATAAACATAATGCTTTCTCTCATGGGTAGAAAAAAGTATTAACAAACATAAACATATGGGGGGAAAAGATTTGTGAAAAAATCACACAACTTTTAGAGCAACAACTTTAATCAAAGTAATCGACAAATGACAACAGGCTTGTATTCCTGTCGGATGACAACTGATGGTCGAACAATTAATATGGACCGTCAGATTTATTAAACCTCCAACATGAATCCGTATATTGGTTAAACTACCCCAGGTCTTGAGTTTAGACTCATGGGATTTCTGATCCAGAGTCTGAATATTGAACGGTCCTCATCAAAGGGCCTCTGATATAGGATTTCTTCGAACTTTTTGTATGTTGTCATGTAAACTGACTAGTAGGTTGTTACTGTTTATTTCACAGTTATTTACTATTGATACCCCTGTATTATTGTACACATTTTGTATAATAGTGTGATGTGAAATATAGTTGGATTTGAAGTCAAAAGTCCATATGTATATATATGTGTGTGACCGGACATCTCGTTTAGTAGTGCTTGATAGCGAGGTTGAGGCTGAGGTTGATCGGAGCTGTTGAAAGCTTTCAATAGGCGTCCATTTACTGATGCGCATGCATTGAACATGCTATTCTGCAGTGAGCAATGATAGGAAGAGTATAGTTAATGAAACGTGTGTGAGTTATTCAATATACAGTGGCTGGCGGATTAATTCGGAACATGTTGTTCTGCTTGAGGATCAAAACATTTTCCATCCCAAAAGATGCCATTGTCAACAATTTGGCAGTATACCAACATGTATTACTTAGCAAATCCTTGTGTTGATACGCATGGGTTGCTAAACAACAATCTGCCTATTGATGGATTCTGAATACTCATTCAGACTTTGCCATTGCATGTGTTACACATCACACGTAGCCATATAAACATATAATATAAAACTCATAACATTACTTTGAATGATCAACGAAGCAGACGGAACCTCCTACGCAGTAGTCTATTGCTTTTTTCAGCGGACATCTAAGTCAGATTCCCTGTATGCCAATTAACATTATTGTGTGGATTCAGATAACTTAAAAATTGCCAGATTACTTTTTCCCTCTCGTGGTATCAAAGGATTGTTGTACATTAGTCGTCGTATTATAGCCTAGCTTGGTTTGGACACATAGAGAGAACTCACTCATAATTCATTGCATTATTAACTAATTTGATGTTGATGTGATGCACAATTTTCTAAACAACAATATTGTAACTTTAATGGAAACTGAGTGACGCATTAGGTTTCCTAGATTCATCCCCATTGGATTCATTGTATAAAACTTACATGTCTGCTACATGCCGTATAAACGTTGGCTTAAATATCTGTAAATGTATCCATTGTTATGTACAGAAGTTCATTTCGTTGTGTCGTTAAAGGTGAGGTATAGTATTAAGTGATTGTTATAAAGTATCCATACTTTCTTTGAATCAATATACACATTGCACAACCAACCTGTGATCGTTTCGTCTCAATCGGTCAACACGTTTGGGAGAAAACTGAAAACATTTATTGTCTAATTTATATCACTAGTCAATATAGAGGGCCAGTATTCATTCACATAGTGGACAGTTCTAGCTTTCGGTACCACGTCTTAAATTCGGACTAAAAGATATGGACAATTGTTTCACTTTTCTTAAAGATGAAAGCACCTTGGACACAAACATTATCAGGAAAGATCCATACTTCTACCAGTAATTTGTTATGATACTTATACCAATACCTTTACAGGGGAAAATGGTCAAAATGATTGAGATTATTAGTATTCTTTCTAATGTAGATCCTGATTGTACGAATGATATGAATGAATTACTTTCTTAAAACTTAGAAAGCTTCTTTTCTTTTGGGGTAATTACCAATCACTTAACATCTCTTCTAATAGTGTAGTGCTGATAAGGCGGATTTGAAGTTTTGCATGGTGGAAGTACAGTAGAAATAAGGTTAACGGTGGCTCCATGTAAACAATCTCTTAGGAGTTGTAGTGAGTGTTGCTTCTGAGAAGAACCTGTGGTTTTGAAACTCGACGTTTCCATCAGTGTACTCTGATCGTCTTCAGGAGAAAGTCAGACTCTAGGTATAGGAACTGCTTCAGTAGCCGAGTAGACAGATGATCATGATGCTGGTCATTAGCCCGATTGCAGTGCTTAATTTAAAACTTGTGTAATAATAGAATATGCATACGTGAACATAAGTATTCAAAGCTTGAAAGGTACTGTATCTATGGGCCATAAAAGGCTAATTTAACATTGGCACAGAATATAATATCTAACAAAATAATGGTGGTTTTTGTAGAAGATGATCTTCTTTGATGATAATTACATTATATAAACCGCGTATTTTCTAAAGGATACAATGCGCTATGCGCTTTGGAGTGTCGTGGCCGAGCGGTCTAGCTTACCGGACTCAAGTTCTGGTGTTAGCAGCAGAATGTGGATTCTAATCCCGGCCGTGACACTTGTGTCCTTGAGCAAGACACTTAACCATAATTGCTTATAGGGGCAGAGGCAGTTTAACAACTGCCTTGTTCTAGTTACCCCTCCCAGTCCTATTCGCACTGTGAAGGGGCTGGTTATTAACTTGTCTTGTTTCGGTGCGAGGGGCTGATTTCTTCAATGACTTAGTAGCCCCCAACTTGGAGTGGCCATTGGCCTTGTGTGGGGCGAATTCCGTAACAAAAATAAACAAATAAATAAGAAAGAAATAAGAAAATAAGAGTTACCGGAAGCAACATTTACCTTTCGAATATAGTACTACAATCCGCAAGCTTTTCTTGTATCAAAAATAATTCCCCTTTCATTGAATTTCCTTTAAACGAGTGGGTAATAACAGTGAATCGTTGGTCTCACGATCATGATAAACACAAAGAGTAACTTCTTTCTATTGAAATTTGCCCGCGGGTAGTTCCTGGTCACGTTCTTAGGGGTAAAAGCGAGGGTGGTATTTTGGGGATCTTTTGAATTCAATGATTCAGAATACAAACAACCCAGTAATTTATTATTTATTTTATTTTATTTCAAAATATTTAACCTGGGTAGGCCATTTACCTTCCGGTATTCTTCCTAGGGATTAAAATCTTTAATACCGTAATTATCAAATTTGTTCAATAAAATTTCATGATCAATAGTGCCGAAACATTTTTGGAGATCAATAAAACACAAAGCATTAGTTTCATCAACGCTAATACCTTCTAAAATATCTGAAACAACATTGTGTATGGCAGTGTTTGTAGAATGGTTCTTTAAATAAGCAGACTGTGCAGTAGTTATAAATTGATGGTCGTATAAATATTATTTTAGTTGTGATAAAATAATATTTGCCATAATTTTAGATACATGACTTATTACACAGATTGGTCTATAATTTCCATAATCCTCAACCGAACCTTTACCTTTATAAATGGGAGTGACGTTAGCAAATTTCCAATCTTCCGGGACACTAGCTTCATTTATTGACATATTTAAAATTTTAGTTAACAAGGGTGTTATAATACGTACTCCAATTTTAAGCAGTTTACAGTCCATATTCAACACATCTAGATTTGATTTACTCTTTAGATTATTAAGTTGTTCGAGTACCATATCGGTGCTAATTGATTCAAGTTTAAAGGTGTAGATACTCTCTTGTAACTCCCACTCGTAATAAACCTTCTCATTGAATTTAGCAGCTAGCTTAGACCCAATTGTGGCAAAATAATTATTACATTTTTCAACATCAATATTATTTGGTGAAGAGACGACATTTGACCCAGTTAAGTTTTTAAGTAATATAAATATCACCAAGCTTTCTAATGTTGGCTCAGATCAGACGTCATCACTGAACTTAGAGGACGCAAGGAATTGCACAAGTTAAGAATTTTAAGAAGTGATATTTAGAAACAATTTCAAATAAAGGATATCGCTTGTCAATTAAGAGGAAAACATGGGACGCCATAAAGGAGCGTGCGCGCTCTTACTGGCTACAGTGCTTATACTCAATACGCAGTCAGTAAATACCTAAGGTAAGTTTAGTTTCCAGTTTTTGTTTAGAACATTTCTCATGCACAGGCTTGATTAAGGCAAGAGCAGAAACAGAATTTCAGTATTTTAGAATATCCAAATCTGATAACTCAGACTTTTCAGCAATAGGCTTCTTTGCAAATTTATTTCTGTCATTGGTTTTTGTCTTTCGTTTCGACTGGGCCCGCTGCAACACGGATCTGTCATTGTAATTATAAGAGCAAGTTTTACAATAATTAAATTAATATGAACACTATTATTATACTGATAAAGAAATACATAATATTGTAATTTAAGTGTGTATATTAGTGTTTTTTGTGGTACCAATTAACAAATAAATTAAAACAAATAAAAACTTATTCCATATGATCCCGTCCTCGAGATAAAATTTAGAAGATAGAAAGGAGGAAAAGACATCGAGTCTACCTACGATGACAGCATACAGTTATACTGAATTAATAATAAAAAAATAATGTTTGAATGAAGTGAACTAGAGGCATTCCAGGGAGGGGTTGTGATCAAAACGCACTCGGTTTCATTGGTGGAATACATTTCGACAACAAATCTGTGTCGAATGCAGATATACACGATTCTTAAACATGGCATATAAATAATCGTTCTGGGAGAAAGTAACGTTTTAATCATTCTTGAACACATATCACCATATCGCCTTTTTTCCTTATTCTACATGCACTTTCAGGTAGTTTCTCATCATTTCTTTATAAAAAGGCAGTAAATAACTTTGGATGATAAATCATCGCAGTATGAAGTGACATACTGGTATTCATTCACGTAGTAGTAAAATCGCGTTGCGAGATATAAGTGATTGAAATTGGTAATTTTTTTAAATCGTGGTTTCGATATCATTCTAATCTCAAAGATCATTAATTTTTATTTTGTTAGCAAGCTGAAATCTCGAATGACGCGTAACTGTATGCTTTTTGTAGAGAAAAATAACTATAAACGAGTAAAATACTTATTAACCAACGTTCCCTGTGCAATAGTAAATAGGAACACACGTCAACTTTGTGTAACACATGTGTGGCGTGACCGTTCGCGTCACTTCGTGAAAACTTAAAAACACGCCGTTCGCATAAAGTACACGCAGTAAGACATGCACAAGGCTGTAATCGGTCACTTCGTAAAGTACATGCAGTAATACATGCACAAGGCTGCAATCGGTCACTTCGTAAAGTACACGCAGTAATACATGCATAAGGCTGCAATCGGTAACTTCGTAAAGTACACGCAGTAATACATGCACAAGGCTGCAATCGGTCACTTCGTAAAGTACACGCAGTAATACATGCACAAGGCTGCAATCGGTCACTTCATAAAGTACACGCAGTAATGCATGCACAAGGCTGCAATCGGTCACTTCGTAAAGTACATGCAGTAATACATGCACAAGGCTGCAATCGGTCACTTCGTAAAGTACAGGCAGTAATACATGCACAAGGCTGCAATCGGTCACTTCGTAAAGTACAGGCAGTAATACATACACAAGGCTGCAATCGGTCACTTCGTAAAGTACAGGCAGTAATACATGCACAAGGCTGCAATCCATCACTTCGTAAAGTACACGCAGTAATACATGCACAAGGCTGCAATCGGTCACTTCGTAAAGTACACGCAGTAATACATGCACGAGGCTGCAATTAGTCACTTCGTACAGTACACCCAGTAATACATGCACAAGGCTGCAATCGGTCACTTCGTAAAGTACAGGCAGTAAAACATGCACAAGGCTGCAATCGGTCACTTCGTAAAGTACACGCAGTAATACATGAACAAGGCTGCAATCGGTCACTTCGTAAAGTGCACGCAGTAATACATGCACAAGGCTGCAATCGATCACTTCGTAAAGTACACGCAGTAATACATGCACAAGGCTGCAATCGGTCACTTCGTAAAGTGCACGCAGTAATACATGCACAAGGCTGCAATCGGTCACTTCGTAAAGTACAGGCAGTAATACATGCACAAGGCTGCAATCGGTCACTTCGTAAAGTACACTCAGTAATACATGCACAAGGCTGCAATCGGTAACTTCGTAAAGTACACGCAGTAATACATGCACAAGGCTGCAATCGGTCACTTCGTAAAGTGCACGCAGTAATACATGCACAAGGCTGTAATCGGTCACTTCGTAAAGTACATGCAGTAATACATGCACAAGGCTGCAATCGGTCACTTCGTAAAGTACACGCAGTAATACATGCACAAGGCTGCAATCGGTCACTTCGTAAAGTACAGGCAGTAATACATGCACAAGGCTGCAATCGGTCACTTCGTAAAGTACATGCAGTAATACATACACAAGGCTGCAATCGGTCACTTCGTAAAGTACATGCAGTAATACATGCACAAGGCTGCAATCGGTCACTTCGTGAAGTACAGGCAGTAATACATGCACAAGGCTGCAATCGGTCACTTCGTAAAAGTACACGCAGTAATACATGCACAAGGCTGCAATCGGTCACTTCATAAAGTACACGCAGTAATACATGCACAAGGCTGCAATCGGTCACTTCGTAAAGTACACTCAGTAATACATGCACAAGGCTGCAATCGGTCACTTCGTAAAGTACACGCAGTAATACATGCACAAGGCTGCAATCGGTCACTTCGTAAAGTACACGCAGTAATACATGCACAAGGCTGCAATCGGTCACTTCGTAAAGTACACGCAGTAATACATGCACAAGGCTGCAATTGGTTACTTCCTAAAAACTTAAAACCACAGTTGACTTCAATTTTACAAAAACGTATTTACTTTAATTAGAAAACTAGACAGTTTTGACGATTACATTTTTTTGATATTTTTAAAATAAACCACCAAAAACAAAAACAAAACAAACAAAAAAAACAGATTTTTTAGCAATCTGTCACTTCGTGAAAACTGCGACGAAATGTAATCTTGTTGTTACCAATGTTGTATCTTCCCTTTAGACAATGATTCTGTAATTGTTTTGTGTAAATTTACATGTTTAATATAATTTCATTTTTACTTTCTGTATAGAAACAAGTTAAGTCTGATTAAGAAATTTGCCAGTAAAACAAAGACAAGCATGACAGGGGCGATAATTATATTTTTAAGAAAAGCTCAGGCTTAAAGCTCGTGAGTATTTGCGGTAATTTAAATAACAAAACGTTAGAACGGGAAACGTCTGCAAAGTTTGTAATAGTACCAAACATGTTAAAGTATTTTTTTCTGAGGTGATGTCTTTTTTGTAGAAAATGACTTTCAACACAATTAATTGTGCCGTACCGTGGAAATAATTCTACGTTAATTACGCCATGCCACTGTGTCAATCCAGAGTGCGTGTATCATTAACCCCTGCTGTATGGGTATCGTTAACCCCTGCTGTACGGGTATCATTAACCCCTGCTGTACGGGTATCATTAACCCCTGCTGTACGGGTATCATTAACCCCTGCTGTACGGGTATCATTAACCCCTGCTGTACGGGTATCATTAACCCCTGCTGTACGGGTATCATTAACCCCTGCTGTACGGGTATCATTAACCCCTGCTGTACGGGTATCATTAACCTTTGCTGTACGGGTATCATTAACCCCTGCTGTACGGGTATCATTAACCCCTGCTGTACGGGTATCATTAACCCCTGCTGTACGGGTATCATTAACCCCTGCTGTACAAATAAATGACGATATTTGAGATACTGCCACTTTACTGTAAAGGTATTTGCCCTCTAGAAAATCATGAAAGTTTTATCCAATTTCGGCTGAAGTATTTACCGGACCATCACAGCTTGGTTGTTTCATATAGGTTTTTCCGGCCACCGACGCGCAGGGATTTTGTGAAAGTTTGTTATTATGTTTTGCTTTCGTTTTTGGGAAATCAGTTTCATCTAAAAGAGTCAGTGGCGTAACTAGGGTCCAATTTTCATGGGGAATATCATTACCATCGGTATGCTCGTTTCAACGCTAAGCGTTCTTCGAGTAGCCCTGCCTAGGTCGCGTAGATCCGGTCTAACAGTGCATTAAACTCGCGGCGATTTCTTATTTTGCGGATGAGGTCTTGCGGGTCAAGGTACATATCTTTCGCGATCGTCGGCCAGATTGACCAGGGTCGCGTTTTCGCGACTGTAACCAGAAACATGTTTGGGCTTTGGTCATTGGTTAGGCGTTTTCGCGAGTTCAGTTGTGCTGTGATGACGTCATTATTCTGACCAAACGTGAATCGAAGTTTGTGATCGATTACGCTTGGTTTCAACATGGCGGATTGCAAAAAGTAACGAAAGTTTGGTTAATTATTTGTTAAAACATGATGAAATGATTGTTCGTATACACTATCTTTCAAGTTTATGACCAGCACTCACGAGTAAGTTCTGTTATGCAACAAGTTTTATTACACCGTATATTTTGAGAAACGTTGATGATTGAACACGTCGCAAACTGAAAACAATTTTCTGGTTACGTTCGCGTATATTCGCGTACCTATGCCGTCTTGTTTCTGGTTAAGAATATGACATCAGAAACAAATTTCTGGTTAGTGTCGCGAAAACGCGCCCCAGACGTGGAGTTTTGTGGGTTCGAGGAATAGGTATTGTTTGTGAAGTTCCACGTTGTCTAGGCGTTCTACATGTCTGAGATATTACAGCCTCTGCTTTTTACAAAATGGTCTGATTCCGCACGTTCCAACCATTTTTAGAATTCTCTCATTGGACAATACAAATCCCCAATCCACATTATCCAGCTCTGGTTCACCCTTTTCGGTGGTTTTTTCCCCGCCTGAAGCCACCTCGAACCATTTTCCTAAGAAATCTCATCCAAACAGATTCAATGTTCTTCAGCTCCGCACTTCTGCACCGAATAAAGCAACCTAGATCTAATGCACGTTTCCAGAAATTCGATCCTGTTGTAATTTTGAGAATGCCGCACCGATTCGCTGAGTCATGAACTTAACGTATTTTTCGTTTGACAGGGTGTAGCCCAAGTAACGGAATTTAGATGAGTTTTTGATTGGATGGTCGTCCATTTTGATGAGTGATTCGGCTTGGAGTTCTTCATTGAATGCGAGGGTTTCAGTTTTTTTGGGGAGATCATAAGGCCAAATTCGCTAAAAGTTTGATTGTAGATGTTCATAATACCTTCTAAAACACCCTTGTCGTTGACAAACAGACAGATCTAAATCTAAATCTAAATCTAATCATCGTAATTATGTCGCTTTAAGATCAATAAGCCCTAGATATATACCCATTTTAACTCCAACGGCTGATTAATCACATAAATTGCCCTAAATCCATACTGTTTCCTGGAGATAATGGACTCGTACCTTTCACACATTCGATCTAGAAATAATCATAGGTAGAATACGGCTCACAGTCGCCGTAATCGATATTCCTCGGTAATTCGCTTTCGTCCTATCACACTTTTAAACAAACAAGTAATTTCACTTCGGAGCTAATCGTTTGGTACCTACTTCAGTTCCCAGCACTTCTGAATCAACCTCGAGGTGATCGCACCTAGCGAGTCTGATTCTTGATACTTCAAAATATTCCCCGTACACCTGATCTGTCCCAATACACTTCCCGTTTTTAAACAAGGTAAACATATCCTTGATTTCGTCCTCCGTCAGAGTATAGATTCATCTATCTCGATAGGGCAGTCTCTGCTTAGAGGTTTTTGGCTGTGATGTAAGGGGTGTTGGGAGGTCACCTTTGTTGCAGAGGTTTTTTTCGAAGAAGTCGGTCATCGGCTTCTTTTCGATCATTAGCGTCTGATCATGAGTGACCAACTCTTTTCCGTGTCCCTTCTCTCTGCGGCTTCGTTCAAAGCCTCAGACTTTTACCTATACATGTATAGTACTCGTTAATCGCACTTGTTAATCTTCATTATTCGCACCAGAATATTCAGCTTTTTTAGCCTCGTCTTGTTCTTTTTCCCTCCTACGTTCTTCAACAAGTGCTAAAAACCGATTTCTTTTGGTTTGTCACTGCGAACGTCGTTTTTGCGGCGACTTGGAGAGGTTCTGCGATTTTTGTTTCGAGTTGGTCCAGTGTGAGATATCCGTCTTCGAGTTGGGTTGGTTGTAGGATTTGGTCCAGTTCTGATGTTCTCATGTTGATGGTTGCAATTTTCGCGTTGTGGTAGCTGTTTTGGTTTTTAGTTTTTGAACTTTGACAAAGAGTCTTTTTGTTTTTTTAGTTTTGCTTGAGTTTTTTTGCCATGATTATACTCAGATAGTAGGCGACTATGCAGCAGTCGATTACGATGTATTTAGCTTGCGTCCAGTGAGAAGGTGGACCATTTCATTCGCGAGAGCCATAGCCGGTCTGGACCGATCTTGTTCACTGTAATATTTTTTATATATATTACATTATCCACTCGTAGGAATGTCTGGTCGAAAATTTGCTACCTTTTTCAGATAATTGTCCGCTGCCCCTCTCTTTTTGCCCTCTAAAATGGTGTTAAAAATTTAATCGGACGCTCACCGAGACTTTAATTATTAGCAAGAAATTCAAAAAAAGGTTTGCAAACGGTGTTTGATTTATACCATTTTAGGTAATTGTAGATAAAAATGTTAGTTTTACTAATCTGAGAGATTACAATACGGATTATTATAGGTATATTTACTGGGGTACCCTTAATGGGTATATAAGGCATAATTATTATGTACATCAGGTCTGAGTTTTTAAATTTTTATGGGAAATTATCCTGACATATTGTGATATTATGGCGACTCATCCAGGTAAGGCTGGTGTTCGTATGGAGTCCCTGAGTACGTTGGTGTGATCTGTGTGTAATAATAGCCCACTGTACTTATAATGACCACATTTGACAAACTTTTGACCGCATTTGTGCATACGCGTTGAAACTTGAATTAAATACATGTTTTCTTTAAAAAATACGTTATTGTGGACGTTATAAATAAATAAAATGTTATAAATCCTGAGTACGTGTACAGTGATGTGCAATACTTGTAGCCTCAAATGGGGACCTATTTTTGTCTTCAAAATTCTGAATGGGGAGGGGGACCCGGGGGCACATACCTCAGCTGGGGGAAAGTTCCCCTGCCCCCTAGTTATATTCATACGCGCCCTTGTCAAATTTAAGTTAGTTTTCCGAAGGTTTTTGTTGTGAGCTATGAAAGTCACTGAAACCTATCTTTTTCGAAACTTCTTTTATGTCTATGTTGATGAAATTCGTCGGGTGGTAAACAATTGATTTATTTTTGCCCTGCACCGACTTGTGTATAGCACTGTATACTCGGTGCTTTCCGAGTATCTGTGGAAAAAAAACTTCACAGGCGACTTGGGCGGGATTCTAACCCACGACCTCCTGCTTACTAGTGCAGACGTCTCTTAGTCACCATACTTTTTATATGGGAAATTTGGTCCTCGCATATACATGTATCACGTATTTCCCTGTTGGCGCTGCACCCCCACCCCCCAAAGAAAAGCGCGTCACCGCACCGATTTTGAAGCCGACCGATGACTAGAAACCGGAGACTTTTTGGTTTTGCCTTAACAGGATGTCCAAATGTGCGATTTTTTTCTGCAAACAAAAATTGCCATCCCGCAATATGTCAGCGCCATGTAATCCAAATGCATTGTACATGTACACTGCAACTTAGTGGTACCAAGTTGAAATAACTTAGTGGTACCAAGTTGAAATAACTTAGTGGTATTGAGTTGAAATAACTTAGTGGTATTGAGTTGAAATAACTTAGTTGTATTGAGTTGAAATAACTTAGTGGTATTGAGTTGAAATAACTTAGTGGTACCAAGTTGAAATAACTTAGTTGTATTGAGTTGAAATAACTTAGTTGTATTGAGTTGAAATAACTTAGTGGTATTGAGTTGAAATAACTTAGTGGTATTGAGTTGAAATAACTTAGTGGTATTGAGTTGAAATAACTTAGTGGTATTGAGTTGAAATAACTTAGTGGTATTGAGTTGAAATAACTTAGTTGTATTGAGTTGAAATAACTTAGTTGTATTGAGTTGAAATAACTTAGTGGTACCGAGTTGAAATAACTTAGTTGTATTGAGTTGAAATAACTTAGTTGTATTGAGTTGAAATAACTTAGTGGTACCGAGTTGAAATAACTTAGTGGTACCGAGTTGAAATAACTTAGTGGTATTGAGGTGAAATAACTTAGTGGTATTGAGTTGCAATAACTTAGTTGTATTGAGTTGAAATAACTTACTTGTAGTGAGTTGAAATAACTTACTTGTATTGAGTTGTACCAGCCCAAAGCAGACAAGCTGCGCTGGGAACGTCAGCACGTACCTTTGAGCGTCAGTGTTGCGAGCAATGTCCCAGACTTCGAAGCTCCCCGATGTTTCGTGACGCATGGAAACTCGAACACCCTAGTTTCAGAGATGGTGGACTGCCTCCAGCTGATCAGTGGGTTCGCCTACAGATGCCTGCTGGAAATGTTTGAGGAGGTGTTCCAGGACGTTGACGACCTGATTCATGAGTGAAAACGACAGACACACCATAGCAGAAAACGACCATGATGCGGAAGCTATGTACGAAGCAACCCACAAGAAAACCCCTCTGGAAAAGCTGAAAGAAGGGTTGGAGAGGTTTCTGATGGAATTGCCGGTTCTTGGCTTCAACTCAGGTTCTTACGATTTCACCCTCGTCAAACGATACTTGTACTCAGAGTTACAATGCATTGATCCCGTCGACTTCATCATCAAAAGGACAGGAACATACATGGCCGTCAAGACAAGACTCAAATTCCTCGACATCACTAACTACTTGGCACCTGGCTGCAGCTACGCCAAATTCTTGAAGGCCTATGACTGCTGTGAAGAAAAAAAAGGTGTTTCCCATACGAGTGGATGGACGACCTAGATAAACTGAACGCCACAGAACTGCAAAAGACATCAAACCTCAAATCTGTCTGCGACGAGGGGTGATGGCATCGTAGGAGTGATGGTATCGTAGGATCATCGTAGGACTAGTTAAAATTATGCTTTATTGAGCGTGCAAAAATGTCCCGTCTGTCACGTCCCGTCTGTCACGTCCCGTCTGTCACAACTTTAATGAGCCTGGTGTTTCCAGTTCCATGTTTACTGATTATTTGTATAAAAGTGATTAACTTAAAAAAAAAAAACATTAAATGTCACAGGAGAACAGAGTTCTTTATCGCTGCTTCCCCTCGTGTCATCAACTCACTGTCGGGTCTTACACTTCAGGTAGGAGATACAATAATTCAGCCTTCGAGCACAGTCAGGAACCTTGGGGTCATATTTGATTCTACCATGTCCATATCGCATCATATCACCTCCGTCTTTAAATCCTTAAAATTCCACTTACGCAACTTAAATCACATTCGCAAATACATCGATCAACCCACTTGCCATCACGCAGTACGCTCTCTCATCCTCTCCCGTCTTGAATACTGAAATTCTCTCTTGTACGGTGTTAGTCAAGCGGAGATCAACAGACTCCAGAAAGTACAAAATCGAGTTGCTAGGCTGGTATACTCAGTCGGCCGATTCTCCGATGCCCCGGAACTTCTGCAACAATTACACTGGTTACCTACATCGCATCCTTTTTAAATTACTTCACAATCTTTTCAAGTGCCAACATGGCGTAGCTCCTCCCTACCTGACTGACCTACTGTCCTCCTAATTCCCAGGTAGGGAGGGGCTTCGGTCTTCATCTGATACATCCCGTTTATATGTTAATATAAAATCACACAAAACTGGTAAGAAGGCTTTTGCCATAGATAGCCCTAAGGAATGGAACAAACTCCGTGTTCACATCGGAAATTCTTCTTCAATCCAGCTTTTTTAAAAACTTCTCAAAACCTTTCTCTTCTTATTTCCTTTGTAGCCATTGCTAGGTTTTCTTTCTTTCTTGATCTGTTAAGCGCTTTGATCTTGTTAAAGGCGCTATATAAATACCCGTTTATTATTATTATTATAGCTTATCCAATGAAAGTCGTGGTATTTCAGGCAGTGATGTTAGGATCATAATATCAATGCTGCTGTATGCAGTCTAAGACTTGAAATCAAGTCTCAAGTCTAGAGGGGTTATCACTTATCACCTGTTTTAAAACGCTCAGAAGGCACTACTGAGCATCTTGAATCATATTCCGGCGTCCGTGAGGCCGTCCCTTACACCACAGTACACATGCAGAGTGGTAGACAAGGGCCGGGTCCAGGGTATCAAAGGGTCGATGGCCCCACTGTTCCAAAGCGCCCTTTAAAAATCGTTGGGTTTGGGTTCACATTTCCATCATTAACTAGAATACTTTACAAACTTGGTCCTGAAATTCTCATACATCAGGGAGCACCTAAATAAAAACCAAAAGTGACGATCGACGCCCATGAACCTAATGCATCAACATTTTCTCTACCAAAAAGGAAAAACATAAGACCACAGAACGGTACACTAATTTTTCTGCGTTACACTAAGTCAATGGCTTAAAAATTGGCATAGAAATTTTAATATTTTAAAAAGGGTCTTCATTAATAATTAATTCACCGATAAATTTGACTGGCATGGTAGTCTAGTGGTTAGAACGCTCGCCTTGTAAGTAAGAGGTATCGAGTTCAAGACAGTTATTTAGCTGGTAACATGCATCACAGGCCTTATACTGTTGCATAGGCTTCGTGCAAATAATTGGTACCAGCACTAGCACAGGTACTTTGTGTTGGACATGTTTTACCGGGGTCTTTCTGTATTGTATACTTAGATCATGATTTATGCTCGCAAATACATTGAATACAAATTCTGAGTAGGCTTTGGGCGTTGCTAGAATAACCTTTGTACCCTTATTGTAACTTTCGTTTGTATTTTTGGGGGAAAATATTCAACAAATCCTGTTTGCACGAAAAGCAAAAGTACACTAAGCCCCGTCATCTAAGGAAAATGGCAGCGATTATAGGCAGAAGTAGGCCTACGTAGTTGAAATGAAATATTCCAATATGTTCACAGGTATAGCCGTTATACGAAGCGGTAGTTTCTCAAAGTTCCCCAACATTTGTCTGACACGACCTACCTACATCCTTAAGGCATGTGTCTTACATTAAGCCATCTTGTCAAACAATTATTTTAAATTCACCAAAATCATACTTGTCAAACATTCTGTAAAATTATTCTGCCCGAGCTACTCTTATTTTTGATAGAAATAAACTTAAATTGAAAATTAAAATGAAAGACTGTCCATTGGAATACTGTTTGCTTTTGGTATGGACACGTATCACATATGAAACATCAGTATGTATCACATAGGCATATATCAATTATAGACAAGTTACATGCCTGCTGCTACATGCAAATTTAAATCAGGAATTCTGTGTTTTATAGTTACATAAATCACCTAGCAAAGCCTTCGGTGGATACGCATGGGATACTAAGATTAAATATGTCTATTGATGGATTCTGACTTTGGCTGTTTACCTATATGATTCACATCACACGCTGCCACATAAACATAATGCTCTTTCTTATGGGTAGCAAAAGTCATAATATTCCTGTTAATAAACATGACAGCAAATGTGCATGGCCTCCTTCGTAGTATTGCTTATGAAATTTGTTTTGGAAGGTTTTTGTTTAAAAATAATCAGCCTTAAAAGGCCCGTTATGGTATCAGTAATCCATTGGTGTAAATGAACTGCTTAAGTTGGGGATGATTCCAAAATGTTTTTCTCTATCCCTTTCTGCAAAAATTCATCGATTTTTTTTCATGCGGAATCTGAACCATTTAAATACGCGTGACATAATTTACAAGCTCAACGCCGGTTGGTCCAAACTACATGTAAATATCATGTTGACACGAGCACAGAAAAATCGCTCTGGAATCAATACGCCGATCCATTAAGCCTCGCCCACCATATAGTAACTGCCTAGCAACAGCACCCGTGGTACAACACTTGAGCCTCGCCCCTTGATCGTCAAGTCATTCCTAATGGTGGCTTGTTTACGTTTATCTTCTACGCGATACAGCTATTTTAACATGTGATTGGTCAATAGCTGTGACTGGTCAATACGTAAGAGGACTTAATAAATCGGTCTATTGTTTACCTTATCGATTCCTTTGTGACTAGCCCCATTACATTTGTAGTGCAGTGATTTTTATTTTCTATTCGTTTGTATGAAGTAGATACAGCCATCGTGGGTTTACATTATTTACAAAATAATACTTAGGGTTAGCAACTTTTAGACTTGGCCTTTTATGTCATGACATAATATTGATTATTGTAAATTTTATATCCCTTATACCATATAATTATTTTAAATTTCAGATGGAAGATGGGATTATATAATTTGTTACAATATATTGTCTAATGTTAGTTCATTGTTTTATAACCAGTTTGGGGCAAGGCCTGTTTAATTTTCCCTTGTGGGATAATAAATGTTTTATCTTTCTTTCTTTGCTACCGGTAACCTTCTTGAATTTCCCTCTGCCAATTGTTTTGTCACTTTTGATACCCCTGTATTATTGTACACATTTTGTATAATATATTTTGTATGAAATATAGTTTGATTTGAAGTCAAAAGTCCATATGTACAATACATATCTGTGTGTGACCGGGCATGTTGAAAAGTTTGTACCCAGGGCCTACCTCGTTTAGTAGTGCTTGATAGCGATGGGGTCGATACTGCTGGGGAAACAAAATGAGGCTGAGGTTGATCGGAGCTGTTGCAAGCTTTGAATAGGCGTCTATTTACTGATGCGCATGCACTGGACATGATATTCTGCAGGGAGCAACGATGGGAAGAGTATAGTTAATGAAACGTGTGTGAGTTCAATATACAGTGGTTGGCGGATTAATTTCGAACATGTTGTTCTGGTTGAGGATCAAAACATTTTCCATCCCAAAAGATGAGTAGTATGTTAAATGGAGTAGGCCGACCACCTCTTATAAAATGATATTTTTGAAATGAATTTCTAAAAAAAAAATTAATTTGAGTAAGAATAATTATTCTTACTAAATACGCTAAAGCGAATGAGTAAAACAAAACTCACAAAAGAGTGAGATTAAAAACTCGTGCTTGAGTAAAACAAAACTCACAAAAGAGTGAGATTAAAATACTCGTGCTTGAGTAAAACAAAACTCACGAAAGAGTGAGATTAAAAAAAATTGTGCTTGAGAGATTAAAAAAACTCATGCTTGAGTAAAAAGAGCTCGTTTGTTTATAAGCGCTACAATCGTATTGTAAGAAAAAGTAAAATTAACAAGAAAACTGAGTTTTCTTATAAATTGATAAGAAAACTGAATTTTCTAAGAGGCATCGGCCTACTCCATTTAACATACTACTGAGGATACTTTAGGGCATCTTATAAAAAACTTAGTTTAAAAAGTGACATAATGAATCTATATTATATTGTTTAATAGTAAAGATGTATACAACGAAACAACTCAGATGGACATTGAAAGAATTGAAAAAGTTTAATCGATTAATATGTAGTAACGTAAAATTACTATTGATTTATAAAGACGATAAATATCACTACGTTTGGAAACTAGTTGAAAAAGAATTATTACCATGGAGACACATTTTAGCAAACGGTCACGTAACTCGTATTCACACGGTCATTACAGAGATTTGGTGAGTAATCTATGAGGTCAAGAGTGTACCTTAAAACGTGAGATAAAAAAGTGACATAATGTATCTATATTATATTGTTTATCCCAATAGTAAAGATGGATAATACGATGATTTTTTGTGAATGGATAGTAGATCGTGTCGAAGAAGTGAATCTAGGAATCGCTATTCCTCAACCTCTAAAAAATAAAAAAGCTTACATCAACGACGAGATGCGATGGGCTTTACGCGCTCATCTTTTCGAACTGATGGGCACATTGATGGAAGTCTTATATAGAAGCCCCCCCATAAATTTTAAAAAATATTATAAAATAGATTTTATAATACGACACCTATATGAAATTTTTTATGATTTAACGTACGTTTAAAAAGTGACATAATGAATCTATATTATATTGTTTAATAGTAAAGATGGAGAGAACGATGATTTTGTGTGAATGGCTTTTAGTAGGCAAAAACTGCAAGTGTTGTAGAATGAGTATTCGCGATGATGTCTATTGCCCGATGCATCGATACCGTATTCGTCGAGGTACGAGCTTACCACTTCCTTGTTGTATATGTAAAAATGGCACAAAAGCAAAAGCGGGCTCGTGTACGAAATGCACAAAGATATTAAATGTAGCGAGAGGAAAAACTAAACGATCGTTTAATTTAGTGATGAAAGAATTGTCAGAAAGATAAATTACGTCGCTTGGGCGTACGGGGAGGTCTATCAAACGTTTTACATCGCTCCGCTACTCGCGAAGCGTGTTTTGATTACATCGAGTTGTATAATAGCTCTTAGCTTATCATCAAAGCTACTTTAAACTCAAAAAAGTTTTCTATAAGAATTTTTTTTTTCTGCATTTATAACATCAGAGTTTACTTCTGGTATAGTCGTCGGTACACTCATCGCGACGGCGTTACGGATTTTTCTTTCATTTTATAATATTTTCTCGCTCTTCACGTACGAGTACAAATTCTTCTTGGTTGATGTAACTGTCTTCTAAAGCTTTACTAACGTGGTTTTCGATCGTGTCGAGTTTACTCAACGCTAAAATTCGTATTTCATCGTGTTTTTTAGCTTTTTTATAACATTTATTTTTCGCGTATCTATAGCGAAAGCTGCGCTACCCAACCCCAAAGCTAAACATTCTAAAGCCAATCCTACCGGCAACGCTATAACGCTGGCGATACTGGCTATTCCGATAGCTCCCGCTCCCATACAACCCAATTCTGCTATCGTTTCTACAACGTTACAAACGTTGATGATTTTATTATATTTTTTATATACGGCTTCTCGTTCGTTTATTTCAATTCGTAATTCTTTTTGAATATCGTAAATTGTTTGCAATCGAAATGATTTAGCGTCATTCATCAAAGGCGGTAAATTTGGATAAAGTACATTCGTTGATTCTATAGGCACGCTCATTATATGTTTTATTAATAGAAAAGATTTTAATTTAACATAATAGTTCTAACAATCAACTCATAACAGATTCCTTCATAAAAAGAGCCGAATAAATTTAGAGTTATATATTTTTTAATTTCACGAGCATTTAAATTAAAAACGTAGCATAATGTATATTCTAAATATTGTGTTCTTCCACCAAAACTAAAACCGCCAATATTGTACATTTCTGTATTTTTTTTACTGTCATAACGTATAATACTTTTCTCTGAAGAATATAAATAAGTTTCACCCTCATTAGTTTTAGCACAGTACGAGAAAAACAACGGTTCTCTCCATATATAAAAACCTATTGTATTGGGGATCCAAAGCAATTCAATTTCTGAATCTCCATAAATAGCGTATTCACTCAAGCCATCACTAGGTTTGATGTGCCCAAATTTAACATATCTTTTCGGCTCGTTATCGTTAACATTTTCAACAACATTTTCAACAACATTTTCAACAACATTACCGCTTCGACTGGGTCCGTAAATACTCGCCATATTTATATTATAAATTATTTAATTAGACGGTAAACTTGCTATTTTTATATTGAAACAGATTTTGAATTTAGCGAACCGAAAAAACTCGCTTCAACAAAAAACTTTTCTAACGTTTCGCATTTTAAAACACATTTCGTATTTTAAATGTTGCGTTTCATTTTCTAGAAAATGAAACTTTTCATCTCGTTGCGGAGAAGGAATATAATAAATGTTGGCGGCGTAATCGCGCGTCGCCGAATGCGTAGTAAAACTATCAGTTTTATAAACTGCGTAAAAATGCTAACACGTGGGCGCGGTCGTAAACAAGAAAAAGGTTGTTTAAACGTTTCGTGCCATCCTAGTACGACGCCGACTTTTTCGATTAAAACTACTCGCCATAAAAATTTCGTCTCTGTTTAGATATCCGTGATGTTCGTAAATTTCGCTTTTCAATTCGTCGCTAGCGCTCGTTATAGCTCCAACGCTCGTTGCGTCAGCGCGACTAGGTCCGTAAATACTCGCCATTTATATTATTTCTACATTTAAAATAATGGGGAAACCGTGATTATGTATATCTCTACTTTTGCTATCTCTAACTCGAAAACTCAACTCGTTAAAAGTTCCGAGTCGTAATTTTTTTGCTAATGGATTTGTATATTGCATGTACATGCTTTCGCCAAACGACGCGTCTCTCAAAGGAAAAGAGTTTAAAATTGTGCTGGGATTTCCGTTGAAATAATTATCGGTCGTAGAAATTTGATCGCAATGAATGTATAAAAATTTAAAAAGTTGTACGTCAATTTTGTTGGTGTATTCCCCCGCGGTTAGAGATTCGCTATGCAACCCCAATAAATTAGCTAACCCAGATGAAAATTTAACGCTCTTGTTCACTTGAGCTAATATTAACGTGTATTCACCTTGGATTTATCGATTATAAACGTTATCCAAGGCTCATTTTTCGTTATAATCTCGATAATTTCGATAATGTTGTAAAGGCCCGCCTCGATAAATTTTACATCACCTTCCGATTCACCCACCGTACGAATTAGTATTCTTTCTTTTTTACGAACGTTGTAATATCCCACCCAAATGTTTACGCTGTGTAATATAATCGAGAGATTATCTCGTCGATTATCGACGACGTTGTATAATTGAACCGACCCTCCTTCTTTACCAATTTCGATTTCAAACGTATGATACATTTTATTATATTTTAATATAATAAAATGTCGTTTCATTAACGTATTCGAGAGTAATTTTACGTATTCGTACGAGCAATCTGGAAATTTTAAAGCGCCTCTTAATTTTAACGATGGTGATTTAACGAGTATAAACATTTACGTAAACAATAACGAGTTTTTTAACGTTCGTTTTAATAATGTTTTTAACAACTACAAGCTGCCTCGCGTTAAAAGCGATGACGTTGTCGACGATTGGTATTCCAACCCGCTCAAATTTTATCAAAATCAAATAAATTTTGTGACGTACTGCGCCACAACGAGATGCGGCGTGAGTTATCAACATTTAAACCATTTAAACCCGATGATTCGTAGTTTTTTTAGATTTCACGTTTATTATCAAATTAGACGATTGCTCAAAGAAATGAGCTGTCCCGCATCTTTTCAAAATTTCTATAACCCGTTTGCCAATAATATAGACGTGAGCGCGTACAAAAAAATATGTAAAGAATTTCACCTTTCTCAAGCCTCCAATTGGAAACAACGAGTCGATTTAATTCAAACGGATTAGGAACTGCTTATTATTACGATGACGGTGGTTACAAAGCGGTACCCAATCGAGACTACGATAAAAGTTTGAACGTTATTTCTACCGGAGGTGACCGATTACGATTATTACAAAACCGCGACTAAAATGAGTTTTTTGGAGACCATCCTTCGACCTATACGATCGCATTCATTTCACAATCTTCAACCGAGCTCGCTTGGTCAAAATTTATATTATCTTTAGGGCTAGCTAGAGGTTTTACGGATGTTGGTACGCAACGAATAAACGACTCGTTAAGAACGTACGTTTACGCGATTTTAGGAGCTCAAGCGCAAGCAAAAGCTCTATTTTAGCGGGTGGTACGGGTTTAGACGCGCAACGCGAATTTATAAATATAGTGGAAGCTTGAGATTGACTCTCCGGTTGATTTACAAACTAGCATTCAACGATATCAAGATGTTTTACAATACGCTCGCAGTCGTTTAAACTTTTGTCTATAGAAAAATTTATACATGATGCCTAGCGATATGAATTTACGAATAGGCAATTTATGCGGATAACAATAATCTATTAATCGCGACGAGCGGTTTATCTTTAGGTTCAAATTTAGATACAAATTCAACTCTTGCTATTCCTCCTATTTTACCTTTGCTTAGCGGCAGCGTACAATCAACAATTACGAAACATGTAGAATCATCTTCACACGCGCAAGACGCAATCCGCAAGCGCTATTTAGAAGATGCGATAAAAGAAGTTAGCGATGCTAGTCATCAAGAAGAAAAAAATTCTTTAATACTTGGTTTTGCGATTTTAGCCGGTGTAACCGTTATGATTTATGAATTGTTATTTTAACATTTTCAGAGTATAAGCTAAAACTAATACTCCGACTCCACTTAGCGCCAACCATAAATGTTCCGCCGTCCACGCGACAATGTTGGAAGCTGTTTTAAATAGCCAACATACTATACTGCCGATAATGGCTGGCAAAGCGGCTAAAGCTTTCGCTCCCAGTTTAGATAATACATTCGCTAGATTTTTTAATGTTTTTTGTATCCACTCTTTTACACCGCCGCTTGGTGGTGGTTGTGGAGTTGGTTCTGGTGCAGGAGTTGGTTTTGGAACAACAACATTACCGATCGATTTGACGATAAAAGCAACGGTCATACTAAAAGCTGTTAATATACTGATAATCGTTACGCCTTGTTCTCTAAATAAAGTTTTAATTTCTTATCTCCCTAACGTAATATCCCTTTCTAACATTTTTGAGCTGTTTCTTTAATTCTATTAATTTGACTACGAAGAACGTAATCATGCGCATCTATTTGCTCTACGATTACTCGTTTATCATCTACTAGTTCTAGCAATTCTTGACGATACTTTTTATTGATTTTTATCAATCTCTCTTCTTCAGCGTCACTTCAATTACTTCTTTCATATCATAAATTCTTTGGTTTAGTGTTTTAATTTACTTAAAAGATTTAATTGTTCGCCTCGACTCGTAGCCATAATGTTATCAAGTGCTTATTACTTCTCGCCATTGGATGTTTAATTCTGTTTGAGTGTTTTTATCTCTCGAAGAGAGCTGTTTCGATAGCTTCCTTGAACTCGTATTGATTTTTCTACGCGTTGTTGAGGTATAGAGGTAATTTTCTACGACTAGGCAAAATTACCATCTGAATCTAGTATAAAATCTGGATTTGTTTTAGCCTCTGGATTTTTACCCAGATGGTTTCATTACTACTGTCTGGTAGTTGTATATCTATCGCCAATAATGTTAGAAATAGATACATGTGTAAATAAAGCTGTTAAATCACTTCCAGTTAAACTTTTGATCGAACCTAATTTTAAAAATCCAACGTTTTTAAATTAGTTAATCGCTTATTACCTTTTATAAAAAGTAAACCCATTCTTTCTTTCATAATTTATAGTTTATACTTGAATCTTGTATAGTCTATTATAACGTTTCTATAACCTATACCATCATAAAATGATCGACAATCTATGCAATTATCTTTGAGATAAAATCGGAACAGGAAAGAAGTTTCTTGTTCCATCGGAATATCACCCAAGTTGTTGTACGCACTCATCATCCAAATATTCACATTCGGGTTGATTAAACATTGGGTCTAATTCTATATATGGTTTTCCTCCTTCTTCCATTTTATAATATATTTTATTTTAATAGTTTCCAACCTGCGTAACCGACTACACACCATACCAATAATGATAAATACCATCTCCCGTTTTTGATCTTCGCTAGAACGTAAAAATCTTCTAATCGCGGTTCTTTACGTAAATCGAGAGGTAAATTTATCGTGTATTTGAAACTCGTGAATATTCCTTTATCGCTTCGTTAATGTTATTAAACGTTCTTATCGCGCCCAGATTCTTTTTGTATTTTCTCATTTAAATAATCTATATTTAAACGCTTTTTACTAAATTCGTCTCTAGCTTTCGAAAGATGACAACCACCAATCGTGTCTTTTGCGTTCTTGCAATGCGTCATTACCACGTAAATTACTAAATAAAAATTCGATCCGTAAACGCTAATCATGTTGATTACCGCGCCTCCAAACCATCATCGCTACAGACACCATTTTCTTTTACAAACATAAAAATTATTATATTTAACAACATTAAATATGACGAATAATACGTACGGAGATACGCTGGATCATACAGAAGAATAAGAGAACCTCGAGGCTTAAAAAGAATGCGCCAAAAGTAGTCATTACAAACAATCCTAGTACCATAAACGAAAATCAATTGTTGGCGGTTCGTTTCTCCAAATTTAGGAATGAACGACGTCATCCTCCTAGAATACAACTAGATTAGCTTTCAACATTGAACCTGTTAGCTCAGGCGATGAAAATAGAACGTTGGTACAAAAATATAGGTAGATACATTGTAAAACATATAATAATTAAAATGGAAGGAAACGAAATATTTAGTTTAGATGATGCGATGTACACTAGCAAAGACGAATGGTTGACCAAAGATCAACGCGAAAATTTAACGTATTACAGAATAGAAGATGTAAACGCACTAAAATAAGAATACTAGAACAGCATGTGATGTAGCTGCAAACGGCGGAAAAGATAAAGCTGTCGCAGACGGCAAAATAGATATCACATTCCACTCGATTTTGAATTGTTGACCGATCATCAACCTTACTATCAGTCGGGCATCGGAGATCGATTAACTTACGAACTCGTTTAATAAATTTAGTAACGTAATCAAAAGCACCGACGACAACGCTAAATATGTTATAAAAGGAATTTCTTTAGAATTTGAGGTTGTTCATATGCCGGAACTGGAATAGAAATCAATACAGCGATAGAACGAGTATATTGTTTGATCGCGTATTGAGACAGAGCGTAATCACGTACAACAAAAAGATACAATGTGGAATATAAATTTAAATACTCCAAAAGTATGAAAGGAGTATTGTTTCTCATTCAGAACCAACGAAAGAAAGCAACAAAGTTTTATAATCCAAAATAACAAAAGTTAGTATTACGATCGAAGGCGTTCCCAATCAACTCTACGCGGCACGGAATGAAAAGATATCAACAATGGAAGAGAGATTTCAATATTTCGGTGATTCAGAAACAACACTATACGAGTTGTGTTTCAGATTTAAGTAACGTCAAATAGCGAATTATTATCATGATAAATACGGTTTATTTTAGATTTATCGAAGAACGAGTACCGATAACGTATTACACGGAAAGGAAGACATGCAAAACTTATCCGAAGGAATTACCATTCAAATTAAAAGAAGCCGAGAGTGCGGGTGAACCAAACATATATTTCTTTATTATCATGGACGCGCAACTAAACATTAGAAACTCGCGTTTCGAATCGATTATTACAAAACGTTTATTAAAAAGAAATGAATATCCTAAATATCGCCGCGTTAATTTGCGGACAAACTTACGGAAAAACTGAATTGTTTTTAAATTTATTACAAAATGAATATTTTAAATATTTTGAAAATATCGTTATATTATGCCCTACCATTTTCAACAACGATGCGTACAAAAATAGAAAATGGGTTCTAAACGACGATAACGTACACGTTAACGATTTAAACGATATATCGTTGAATAGGGCTATACAAATTTATAGCGACGCTTTTCAAAACGGAAGAAACGTTGTTTATTATAGACGACGTTGCAGCGCGAATAAACAGTTGCATTATAAAAATACGACGAGGATAATAAATGTATGATCACGCAATTGGCTTTAGCGGTAGACACGCATGAAGCTAATGATTCTTTCGCAAAATATATAGCGTATTGAAAGATTTTAGAGAACAACTCAAATGGGCGTGTTTATTTTATTGTAAAGAGTTAGAGACTCGTACGAGAATTGTCTTAGAGAAAATGATGTTGTACCAACCAGGTTGAGAATGGAAACTATGAAAAATTAAAAGAGTTAAACACCGTAAATTAATTTAAAAACGGATCAGCCTACTGGTTATGAAATACGTGCACTGAGTTGATTACCCATAGGGTTGAGATGAATTATCCATAGGTTGCCCATAAGTTGTTACTCAATTACCCATAGGTAAAGAGCACCACCCATAGGTTGAGAGCAATATTTATAGGTTGCCCATAAGTTGTTACTCACCACCTAGGTAAAGCAGCTCATAGGTTACTCATATGTGTTGAGAGCAATTACTATAGGTTGAGAGCACTACTCATAGGTTAAGGGGGGATCGGTCGTTTGTCTCTGTATTTTAATAAATATAAAACATATTTATAAATATGAATGCTGAACGAGTGCAAGTTTTATTTACGAATATATCCAAGAACGAGTAAATGATTTTATACATAATCTTAACCAACTCGTAAATACCGCGAAAGAAAGGACAAGAATTGGTACAAGTTTTAAACGAGAATACTGAAAAAGTAAAAATATATTTAATAGTATAGATGCTGAACGAGTAAAGATCTAATGTTAAATCTTAACGAGCTTTTTAAAACATCGATGGGTTATCTCAAACTAATTATTGGTTTTTATATTTTTAATAAATTTAATCGATTATTCTTCGAGCGCGTATAATAAATGGAACAAGTACATAAGATATTAAACGAAAATATACAGACGCCACTCGTTAACGACGTTAGCGTCAACGACGATAGCTATTATTGAAAAAAAAATTACGTCTTTTATCGGTTTAATAAGAAGCTAGAGACTCGATAAGTTTTCGAAAAGAACCAAGCGTTGGCGATATTGAAGCTTTGAGCGAGCAAGAGCGAGGCATTACTATAATAATAGCCAATACGAAACTAAATTAGGTCGTGATATTACTCAGAGTTTGGTAGCGCCATTATAACGCTATACGCGCAAGTATTAGGAATAAGTTTAAACCGTATTGATTTATACGGTTATAAATTTCAAATTGATGATGAAGGTAAATTAATTTCAGATTTAGAAAAGATCCGTTCCTTAATAGCATGATTAGTACAGTGGCGTGCGAAATATATTTCAGTACGTTCAAGCTCAGCGTTTCGCTGATTACGGCAAAACATTTAAAAAGAAGAAATAGAAACTTGCAAAACATTATCTTCAACTGATAATAAAAGGATGGAAGTCCAACGAGCAAACGACTGTACCGAAGGAGACATTGGTGCAACCAGAACCATTGACCATTACCCAACCAGCGACTGGGTCATAAAACCCGTACAGAGTTGCGGCTGTAAAACTCGCCGAACTTAACCAAGAAAACTACAACCTGCTAAACCAGCGAAAAGCGTTAAAACGTCTCGCGATATGAAAAGAATGTCGATGAGCGATGAAACGAGTTACAATAGCTATATAATAGCAATTGTTATTGGAGGTATTGCTATTGGAGCTTATTTCTTGTTTAGAAGCAACTTTAAAACGAACGCAAGAACTCGCTGGCGTTTCACCCCAAAATAAGCAAGTAGAGAAACTGTTTTTGAAATGGAATAAAAAGTTTTTTTATATTTAACGATTATAAACATGTCTTCAATGCCTATAAATACGAAAACGATCGCCGATACGGTTTATCACAGCTCAGTTATGACTCTTTAGTCATTTGTTACAGCATGCTCGGTGAAAAATATTTAAAATGAAACCAGCCGATTTAGAGAAAATTGGATATAAGACGGGTTAAAACTAACTGGGATGATTGGATTAGGCGGTGTTACGCAAATGGTTAGGGCAACAAGGAATTTACCAAACTCACTCATGCCTGCCGAATAATGTTGAGAATAGAATAATATTTATAAATATTAAATGGATGAACGAAAACTATCAAACGTCATTGTATAGTCCGAGAGGATACTGCTGTGGTCAAGATGCAATCAGTAAATTGGCTAAAGAAAACGAAAGTAAATGTAAAATTAGTTCGACGATGGATAAAAAAGCAAGCGCTGTGGTAAAATTTATTACCCTATCCTAAATATATATTCCGAGACCAACCTCATCAAATAGTACGCTTGAAAAAACCAAACGAGGTTCATCAAGCAGACTTGTTGTTTCTTCCTCATGATGTAATCCATAAAAGAACTTTCAAGCACATAATTATCGTAGACGAAGCCAGCAGATATAAAGAAGCGCAACCTTTAATCGATAAAACAGCCGCGCGAGTAAGCGATGCTTTTGAAAAAATTTACAAACGATCGCCGTTGGTTTGGCCTAAAATTATAAAAGTCGACCCCGGAAAAGAATTCATGAGCAGCGTTAATGCTTTGATGAGCGAGCATCGAGTAAAAATTCAGCGAGGAGAGGTTGGAAATCACAGAGCTCAGGGTGTCGTTGAGAGATTTAATAGAACTTTGAGCGAAAGATTATTTTCACATCAATACGGTCAAGAAATTGCTACCGAAGCGAGAAATAGAGAATGGGTTAAAAGATTACCAGCGGTCGTAAAAGCGTTAAACAACGAGACGACGCGACTGATTAACTTGAAACCAAAAAACGCGATTAAATTACGTAGCGTTGAGCAAAATCCAGCCTCACCATCCGTTGTAAAGAACGAAAAAAGAATTCCCAGAAACAGTTTAGTTCGGTATTTATACGCGCCGGGTGAAGCTGAAAAGATATTATATGTGAGCGACCGATCCTATATGGAGTTTAAAATTTATAGAATATCTAAAACGATGAAAGCTATCAACCCATATTGTATTATGTGGTGTATGAGGCCCCGCACGTAGTTTTGTAAGAGAAGAAAATACAATATTCCTAGAGATACAATGAATCCACCGATCGTTAAACGTTAATCATTCGTAATCGTTCGTTCAAAATCAACCATTCAATCATGTAATGAAAATAAGCTAGAGTGTCTATTCCGTTTTCTAAAATGTATCTCTTTGTGTTCAGAGGAGATAGCGATATTTCGCTTACTAGAGTTGTATATAGTCTATGGCTTACGTGCTTAATAAAATTCATGGGTGATGCAGAGTATTTTAGACGATAAAACTTGTTTATATGCGCCGTGATTAATTTGTCGTTGTAAAACTTGTCTTTTAACTCCTTTAGCTTTTCTTATTTCAGCTTTGTCCGAAGTAAGTATCGAATACATTTGGGTCTTAAATAAACAACTTCAGAGATTACAGTATTCGCGCACTCGTCTTCATTTTACCAATCACTTTTTGTTTTTTTCAGAAAACAGAAAATGACTCGATGGGTAATTACTAAAATCGTATAATCGTTTGTCTTTTTCATCTTTGTAAACATCTTTAATAATTTCCAATAGGAGGCTATCTGTATCCGTGTAAATCAACTGTCACCAATGGTTTTGCTTTAAATGATTGTAATAAAAATCGTAAGGCGAAAACCTTGGATAAATCTAGTATGCTCATTCCTACGTAAATCGGGCGGTTGATAATGAGTTTTGTTTTGTGCATGTGAATAGCCACTAGATCGTTATCGAAAATCCTAGCCTCTGCAAAATTTGGTTTCGCGATGAGTGAACGAATTTGATTTTCCGCTTTTGGATCGTTTAGCCGTTTTAAATTTACGTTTACGCGATTTCGTACATTTTCCATCGTCTTTCCAAAAACCGAATTGTTCATGAGTTTGTACAAATCTTTTTCGAAATCGTTTCAGTATTTTTTCTGAGTAGAGTGTTTTTTATCGATGTACGATTTCATCCAACACACGATCTGTTAAATTCTAAAACTTTGTGAATTTTAGTCAGTTTCATGCCGAGTTGTAAATACAATAGTAAATTACGATAATGAAGCACGTAGTTTTTCTTGTTGGATAAATTTGGTACTAATTTAGCAACGTTTGGAGCGGGTGTATCTTTTAGTAAATTATTTTGATAGTCGCTCATCCATTCTTTCGGTACTATCAACGACTCTGGCGCTTAGTGGAAATGCGTTGTGAGAATCGTGTAAAATGGTTGGATATTCTAAATCAACCTCTAAAATGTATCCTTTATTGTTTTTAAACCCATCGCTATTGAGTTTGTTAACTCGTTTTTCGCTCAACCATTTAAATTTACCGGTCGGTAAAGGTTGACTCATGGCGTAGCCGTATAAATTATTAGCGTCCAAGTAAGTAATGTAACTCGATGTTTTCGTTTATCGTAATCGTCTAAATATACATTATTTGCTTTAGCGTATCGTTTACTCACCATGCACGTTCCTCCGCGCGTGCCTTCCTTTTTCATAAAACAAATGCATGTCGATATCGGTAAACAAATCTAAAGTTTGATTCGAATGTTTCAACAAAGCGTCCCAACTCAGCCCAGGACTCAGTATAATAGTAGCAGGATCTAAACCGTACTGTTTTAAACAAGACGAAAGTTTTCAAATACGTCCGCCAACAAGCAAGTATCGGTACGCACGTACAACCGTGATAATCACCCAAATTTTTTGTTAATCAAACTCGCTGTAAACGTTTTGTAGCATGCTCGTATTGAGAAGTCGTAATGTGACCATCGTTTAAACTGCTGTAAAACATTTGTTTGAGGGAAGTTGCGTTTCTTTGAAACGCTCGAAAGAGTCCATGTACTCGTAAGGATAAATGCCTTTGCTTTTAATGAGAATAAATTTGTTAAAATCGGTTCGAGTTTTAATGTAATCGGAAAAGAATCGTTTGATTTTACGAGTTTGTCCAACGAAGCTAGTAAAAAATTGAGCGCTGTCTATAAATCGTAGTTGATTAATACTAAAAGAAACATATATTTTCGATATTGTTTGGAATACGTTAGATTTCCCCGATGAGACCGGTGGCCTGCATAATGATATGAGAGTCGTAGCCTCGTAAATTCATGAAATAAAACCGGAATAAAAGTTTCTTTGGTTTTAAACTTAGTCTTAAATTCACAACAATTATGCGCAGCAAATCGATACTTTCCGGTAATGTGGCAGCGATCTCTAACTCGAGTATACTTGTCGTCAGCGTCTTTAAAACACTTCTTTTCGCATATCCAACACCCGCTACAGAGTTGTAATCTTGCTCATTTTCTTTAGTCATGTTTAATTTTTAGGGTTTTTAAATATCGTATTAATCTTTTCTTCTTCTTCTTTTGTAATGCGTCTAAAAATGTTTAGACGCGTCCTGCCCCTATACGTAACGGGAGACCGTACCATCGAAACAAACAACAACGTACGAATAACAGCAAAAAACGTGTTATTGTAGTTTTTAGTATTAGTTGTATTCACGTCTTGAATTTGTTTAATAACACTCTCAAAGTCGGCGATATTACGAATGGAACTTTCATCTTTTTTATGTATATTTATAAACTTTAACTTGTCGTTTTTACCTTTTCCGGCATCACGATAGTCGTTGGTCTGTCGTTTATTCCTTGCACATTTTTACGTGGTTTCTCGAGATATGCTCCGTCGAAAAACCCTGCAAACATCTCAAACAAAAATGCTTACGTGCTTTGTGTTTCGTTTGGTCAGGCAACTTATTTACATCTTTGATGTAGACGTAGTGAGATCTAGTTCCTTCTTCTCTTCTTTATGAATCAATAGTAAATTTATGCGATCCATCTCGCCATTGATCGCTAATTTGATAAACCATTATCGTTTTTAACAACCGAAAACGTTTATCGCCATATTGTTTTGTTTTTCACTGATTAATTTGATTGAGGGGTGTAGGAGCGTCAATGTTGTTAAAATTTAAACCGTCCCTTTTGGTACTCTGCTACCCCTATCAGAATGATCAGTCGCTGAAAACGATGAGCGTAAAGCCCACCGCAAACAATCGTCATCTTTGTTTTTTACTGTTGATGCACGCTTTTTTATTTTTAATATAATCGCACAGCTCTATATAAGAACCACCTTTCAGAGGTTGATACTTTTTGATGCGTAGATTCATTTCTTCGATACGATCTACTATCCATCCACTACCCTCGTGAGTGTAGTTTTCTAAAACTTCTTGAATTCGCGAAAGTGTCGTATTGAGTTCATTTTCGATATTGTTTAAATTAAATAAAACAACTTGCAGTTGATTATGTAAACACGATGTGGCAAAATCGTCTGTGCTGGTAAAGTTTTCTTTACGTAACTTAATTCGTATAAATATCATAAACTTGAGCGCTTTAAAATCTTTCAAGTCTTTTGTAAGCACGGCGATAATCTTTGGTTTTACAGCTCTCCAAAAAACATTTAAATCTTTTTCTTTGCTGTGATTCAACGGAACAATCATTAAATGTTTGCGTAAATTACTCCCACCGTCGATCGGTGGGTTAAATCTCAACTTGGTTTCTCTATTGTGAAACCTTTTAATAGCGTTGATGTAGTCTTTTTTAATCAACCGCGATCTCGCTCCCGAGCCGTGTAACGGCGTTGTAATATTTTCGAGAGCTATGCGCCTTTTCAATTCAACCAAATTTAACTCGTACAATGGTTTTTGTTTATGTTTTTTTTAATATAATTTTACAGCTTTGTAATAAACACGTTTTTTAAATCTACTCGTACCGTTTGAAATTATACGAATTTGTTTCTCTCGTGTAAATTTTTTCAATTCTTCCAATGTCCATTTCGATAAATATTTAGTAGTCATCTTTACTATTAAACAATATAATATAGATTCATTATGTCACTTTTTAAACGTACGTTAAATCATAAAAAATTTCATATAGGTGTTGTATTATAAAATCTATTTTATAATATTTTTAAAATTATGGGGCTTCTATATAAGACTTCCATCAATGTGCCCATCAGTTCGAAAAGATGAGCGCGTAAAGCCCATCGCATCTCGTCGTTGATGTAAGCTTTTTTATTTTTTAGAGGTTGAGGAATAGCGATTCCTAGATTCACTTCTTCGACACGATCTACTATCCATTCACAAAAAATCATCGTATTATCCATCTTTACTATTGGGATAAACAATATAATATAGATTCATTATGTCACTTTTTTATCTCACGTTTTAAGGTACACTCTTGACCTCATAGATTACTCACCAAATCTCTGTAATGACCGTGTGAATACGAGTTACGTGACCGTTTGCTAAAATGTGTCTCCATGGTAATAATTCTTTTTCAACTAGTTTCCAAACGTAGTGATATTTATCGTCTTTATAAATCAATAGTAATTTTACGTTACTACATATTAATCGATTAAACTTTTTCAATTCTTTCAATGTCCATCTGAGTTGTTTCGTTGTATACATCTTTACTATTAAACAATATAATATAGATTCATTATGTCACTTTTTAAACTAAGTTTTTTATAAGATGCCCTAAAGTATCCTCAGTAGTATGTTAAATGGAGTAGGCCGATGCCTCTTAGAAAATTCAGTTTTCTTATCAATTTATAAGAAAACTCAGTTTTCTTGTTAATTTTACTTTTTCTTACAATACGATTGTAGCGCTTATAAACAAACGAGCTCTTTTACTCAAGCATGAGTTTTTTTAATCTTCAGCACAATTTTTTAATCTCACTCTTTCGTGAGTTTTGTTTTACTCAAAGCACGAGTATTTTAATCTCACTCTTTTGTGAGTTTTGTTTACTCAAGCACGAGTTTTAATCTCACTCTTTGTGAGTTTTGTTTTACTCATTCGCTTTAGCGTATTTAGTAAGAATAATTATTCTTACTCAAATTAATTTTTTTTAGAAATTCATTTCAAAAATATCATTTTATAAGAGGTCGGCCTACTCCATTTAACATACTACTAGATGCCATTGTCAACAATTTGGCAGTATACCAACATGTATTACGAAGCAAATCCTTGTGTTGATACGCATGGGTTGCTAAACAAAAATCTGCCTATTGATGGATTCTGAATACTCGTTCAGACTTTTGCCATTACATATGTTACACATCACACGTAGCCATATAAACATATAATATAAAAGTCATAACATTACTTTGAATGATCAACGAAGCAGACGGAACCTCCTACGCAGTAGTCTATTGCTTTCTTCAGCGGCCATCTTAGTCAGATTCCCTGTATGCCAATTATCATTATTGTGTGGATTCAGATAACTTATCGATTATTTTTCTTCTTGTTTCCGCCAAAACCCCATATGTTTAACACGTGAAAGTTGTCGATGGATTGTCATACTTAGCATCGTCACATCAATACAAAACATGCACCATATGAAAGCCCGTGATGTGAATTAGTGCCTAAAACAAAGTACGTCATCATAACGTCAGTAAATATCATGTTATTCATATTTAGTGATACGCTGCTGGGGTAAGACGTCGACCCTTGTGAAGACTCGACATGAAGAACTAGGATCCACGACAGCTTTTCGAGCCTTGTGACAACTCAACCTACGCAAAACTCGACCTACGAGGTCATACTTTGCATTTTCACATAATACAAAACATGCAGCATGAAAAGCCTCGTAATGTGACTCAGTTTGTAGAACCTCATCATTACGTCAATAAATATTATTTTATTAACATTTTAGTCTAATCTGGGACGTATAGATTGGCGAGAACGGACAAGTCGACCCTAAACAAATAGTGTGACCCTGCGGGGGTTAAGATATCTCGACCCTTGTGATAACTCGACCTAAACAAAACTCGACACACGAGCTGTCATATAAGCACTTGGCATTTTCACATAAAAACAAAACGTGCACCATATGAAAGCTCATAATGTGACTTAGTTTCTAAAACCAATTACGTCATCATTACGTCAGTAAATATTATTTAATTAACATTTTAGTCTAATATGCGAAGATTATGATGTAGTCAATATAAACTTCGAAATGTTATTGTTCGAATTTACCAACTATGGGTAGAATGTGGTACCATCCTTTCTCACCCTTTATCACGATATAGCGATAAGAAAACAATGCACGGTCTGTTATTCAACTTTTGTTGGATGGTTGTTTTGCAGAAAGGACAATTTCCATAGGGACTATACACGCTGGTATGATTACTTGACGACGTAGTGTTTGTACGTAGCTACAGGGTTTGTACACATGGGTTGATTCTACAATACAATGTTATTTGTTTTCGTATGTTTCAATCGTTTGAGAATCGTTGCACACATTTAATGGAAGGACATTTAATGTGTGTACAATGATTACAGTTCATGCGTTTTAAGTTTATTTCAATATATCGTAAATACTAAACAAAGAACTCAGTGTCCCAATAATTATCAATATACACGTAGCCAAAACCCTGTGTCGTTTTCATCGAGCACTCTGTTGCAAACAATAATGTCAATTTCGAACAATAACAAACACCTCATCAGTCTCCTGCCACCCACTGTCCCAAAAACTCCCACTCACAGTCTCATCTACCCACCCGTCCTGTCGATCGGGTCTAAGGAACAAGCAATGCATATTTGTATACAATCACTACAATTAATGTGCATTTTCAGCTTATTTCAATATATCATAACTTTCTTAACACTAAACAAAGAACTTGGGACATCAGTGCCCAATATTATCAATACATCCGAAACCCATTTTCATTTAACCTCTAGTTTTAGCCTTGCAGCTGTTAGCTATGATACTGGTAGCAAAGGATTGTTGTATATGAATCGTCGTATATAAGCCGAGCTTGGTGTGGACTCGAAGAGAGAACTCACTCATAATGACGTTTATGTGAATTCATTTCATTATTAACTAATTTCGATGTTGATGTGATGCACAATTACCTAAACTTAACAATAATATTGTGAGTTTAATGGAACTGATCGCCGCATTTACTTCAAAAACTTAATAAATCAGAAGACCTGCAATTAACTCGACGCTCAAATTTATATTTTATCTATTTAGTCGCATTAGCTTTCCTAGTTTCGCTCCCCAATAAGAATCATTGTATAAAACGTACATGTCTGCCACTAAGCTTGGGCGATATCAGATTTTGTTCATCCACGATATATCGGCAAACATATATCGCGATTTTCGATGAAGTATCGCAATTATTTTTTCATTCACACGATTGCTTTAGAGCCGATAACCACAGGTATGTACCCTCTATAAGCATCACAATAAATCCCAAAAATTCATTTGCAGAGCGTGTATGTACTTTCTGAAGTAGTTCTTTTGTTTCCCACTTCCAAAGCTGAAAAAGACTGTTCTAATTTTGTTTCAATGGAATTTCTGACTTGACTCACAATGGCGATTTTTTTAATCGCGATATGTATTTTTAATCGCGATTTTCCGGTATCATCTCGATAACGTAAACATGTTCTCAATATCGTAATTGAATAAAAGAAAGTATCGCGATATTCGATATTGTTATCGTGTTATCGCTTCAAAGCTTATCTGTCACCAGGCAGTATAAACGTTGGCTTAAATGTCTGTAAATGTGTACCCGTACTATAACAGAATCAGGATATATTATTATGTGTATAGAAACCAACATGTGAAAGTTTCAGCTCATTTCGTTGTGACGTTACAGGTGAGGTATATAGTATTGGTAATATTGGCAAAAACTGAGTTCTTAAAAGTAAAGTATCCTTGGCTGCTTTGAATCAAGATATATATATATATATTACCCAATCAACCTGTGAATGTTTTTAGCTCAATCCAGTCCATACGTTTGGGAGAAGTTTGGAAACATTAACTTTTTAATTTATATCACTGGTCAATATAGACGACAGTATTCATTCACATTAGTGGACAGTTCTGAATTTAGCTCTCTCGGTACCACGTCTTAAATTCAATTAAAAGTTATGGACACAAATATTTTCAGGGAAGGTTGATACTTGTATCAGTAATTTTTTTTAATTATCAATATACTATACCTCTACCCAATACCTTTAAGTGTCAAACATGAAGGACCCAAGCTGTGGAATTCTTTGAATATCTCACTTACAAATATACCGAATGTATCCTTATTTAAGTTTAAATTTAAAACTCATTTAATCAGCGAATATTCACAAGCAGATTAATTCTCATTCTTCTAATTATCTTAGATTTACTGTATATACCAAGCCTATACAATCTCTAAGCTACTGTAATTGAATTTTGTACATTGCCGTCTTCATAATTGTTGTTTTCGTTGTTATTTGGTTTTTGTTTGTTGTATCTGGCATGGGTCTCCACTCGACAAGCTAATGTGTAAGCATCCCACACACTATTCTCTAATACTCTTCACAATACGTTATTATTATCCTATAAAGGGTACATGTATAATATAATGTATATCATATATTTTCTGTGTTGGAAAAATGAAAAGGGGAAACGACGGTCAAAAATGCATTGAGAGATTATTAGTATTCATTCTATATGTAGATCCTGATGATACATTTTCCAGATATTAATTGTTATTAATAATTTCGACGTTTCGATGAGTGTACTCTGATTTGTCTTCATGAGTAATGCTGTAGACTGCTTAAGAAGCTGAGTGGACGGATGATCCTGACGCAGGTGATTAAGCTCGATTGCATTGCTGAATTACAAACCGTAATAATAGAATGTGGCGTACATGAACAAATGTATTCAAAAACTTGACAGAATTACTGTATCTGTGGGCCATAAGACGTTAATTTCTAACAATGGTATAAAATACAAATATCTAACAAGTGTTGATTTTTGTAGAATATGATCTTCTTTGATGATAATTACCGGTACATAATATAAACAACGTAATTTCTAAAGAATACAATGCGCTCAATATAAACAAATACATACGATGGAAACGAATATTTGGCAGAACCAAACAAATAAGAAAAACGGAGTTACCGGAAACAAAATTTACCTTTAACGGTGTATGTGTCGAATAAAGTACTAAAATCTGCCAGATTTTTCTTGTAAAAAAAGCAAACCAATTCCCCTTTAACTGAGATTCCTTGGATAACAATAGTGAATTGTTAGCCGTCCCAGGATCATGATCAACACCAACTTCTTTCTATTGAAATGTGCCCGCAGGCAGTTCCTGGTCACGTCTTCGTAGGGAAAATTGGGGTGGTAATAAAGTATCGGTATCTTGAGGGATCTAATGAATTCATTGATTCAGAATACAAAGAACCTCTAACCGTATATATCACCAAGCTTTCTGGATGTTTGCGCATATCAGACGTCGTCACTGAACTTAGATGTTCCCAGGAATTGCACAAGATTAAGACTTTTTGAAAGTGATATTTAGAAACAATTTGAAATAAAGGATATCGCTTGTCAAGTAAGAGGAGAACATAAGGGACATCATAAAGGAGCGTACGCGCTCTTACAACCACCGTGCTTGTATTCATTATGCAGGCCGGAGGTAAGTTTAATTTCCGTTTTTGAGAACAGGCTTCTGATTAAGGCAAGAGCAGATACAGAATGTCAGTATTTAGAGATATCCAAATCCTGATGGCACTCCGAGAACCTTTTCAGATTTTTTTTTACAGTACGGTATTTCGCTCGTAATTCGAGTCAGTTGTGTGCCCCTTTATAAGCGTTCTTCGAGTAGCGCTGCCTAGGGTGTATGAGATCTGGTCTAGCAGTGCATTGAACTTGCTGCGATTTCTCATTTTGCGGATGAGGTCTTACGGGTCTAGATGTGTATCTTTTGCGATCGTCCGGCAGATTGACCCTAAGGCGCTTCAGATTGACCTAAGAGGCTAGATTGACCCTAAGAAGCCAGATTGACCTAAGGGCCATTGTAAAGTCCAGGTTTTTTGTCTCCCGCGCGCCGCCCTCAGATCCGCGCGTCGGCATTGTAATTTTTCTGCTATGAAACGATGTCCAATTGCGTTTTGCCATAATTGCTGGATCGAGTTAGTTTCTGCCGTGCTGTGCTATAAACGACTTTTTACAGCACGTATCACGTATGTTCCCTGTTGGCAAAACAAAAAGATGGGCGAAAAAACGCGTGACCGCAACGATTTTGAAGCAGAACCAATGACCAGAAACCGGAGACTTTTTGGCCTAACGAGGAGGGTTTTGTGGGTTCGAGGAACTAGGAATTGTTTTCTATAGCGCATACTATATTTTGTTTTTACAAAATGGTCTGATTCCGCACGTTCCCACGACAATTTTAAATTCTCTCATTGGACAATAATTATCCCAATCCACATTATCCGGGTCAGGTTAACCCTTTCGATGGGTTTTCCGCCTTAAACCGCTCTCGAACCATTTTCTTAAAAAGAAATGTCATCCAAACAGATTCAGTGTTTTTTCAGCTCCGCGCTTCTGCACCGAATAAAGCCCAGCCTACAATCCCAGTCAAATCTCGCTGGGCCCACCGGCCCCTGACAATGTTGAGCTCTCATTGCGCGGTCTGTGCTCCGGCTGAGAATAACAACATTGGTGGGGAGCGGGGCAGCGGCAGGCAGGGAGCAGGGACAGGGAGGTATTGTCTTTGTGTCTCTTGTCTCAGGGACAATACCACGTTGAGGACAAGGCAAGTGATGGTGTTGGTGATTATCTCATGATGATGATGATGCCAGTGATGTGGGTGGCGCTGGACGTCATCACTCATCCTCATTACTCCTTATCATCTTCGTCATCACCGTAATCATCGTCACCACTCTCCTCAAACCATCATCATCATCAACAATCAAAATAATAATAATAATAATAATAAATATTATTGTACGGGGTTACGGAAAAAATACCAAACAGTCTACTACTTGGTTTGGGATTTGAACCTACGATCTCGGCATTCTTGAAGTCAGATGTCTTAACCACTCGACCACCATGCTAACTCTTCAGCAAATCCCCGCGTACGATTACTTTAATCCATCGATGGATAGTGTAACCACGGTTCACCACTGTACAATAAAGAAAAAATGAGAGCCACTGCCTTGAAGAGGCTTATATGTTGTTTGTGTGTCCTAATACGCTTTTCGCGTTGAACACAGAACTCTCTTTTCAGCGATAACATGTTTCTGGGTGCAATTTTATTTCATCCATAAGAAAATTATTAGTTCTTAAAATATTGTTTAAGGACAATGCATGGCTGCAATGCGCGTTTGCGCAAACTGAACTTTTATTGTAGCGTGCATCGTGCACGGTTCATCGCGACGGTTCACCATGCCACTTTGGTCCATAAGTTCCCAAAGAGGTTTGTGTTCAACGCGAAAAGCGCATTAGGATACAAACAACTTCTCATCTCAATTTGTATTTCATCCCCTCTATTATTTTGACCCCAGAAAAATCCAATCGGTGATCCATCGAAACCAAAATAGAAAGAGAAGGAGTGACTCTCCTTTATTGTGGAGTGGTGAACCGTGGTTACATCATCCATCGACATATGAATGGGATCGAACTGGGTTCTTGTCGGCGGATGCTACGGTGGTATAGTGGATAAAACACTAGCTGTGGAATGCGGGGATCGTAGGTTCCAGCAGTCCACCCGAGTATAATTGATGGTGTATTTTATCCCACCAGCACTCGGCAAAACGCCCACAGAGTATACAGTGCCATTATCACACATTATGGTAAAATCAAAAATAATATATATATGTTTTTTTAAATATTGTTGTCTTCCCCCAATGTTCTTTAATTCAACCTTTGCCTCCACTTCAGCGGGTACCACGGTGGTGTAGTGGCTAACACATCTGCGTTGAAACGTGGGGATCGTTGGTTCGAATCCCACCCGAGTAGAACGTCTGTATATTTTATGTCCGCAGCACTCTGGAAATACAGAGTATACAGAGTATATAGTACTTATCACACGTTAGGGTAAAATCTACAATAATATTATTGTTTTTTTCCCCAAAAAATGTTCTTTAATTCAACCTTTGGACGGGTACCACGGTGGTGTAAGTGGCTAACACAACTGCGTTGAAACGCATGAGGATCGTTGGTTCGAATCCCACCCGAGTAGAACGTTTGTATATGTTTGTCCGCAGCACTCTGGAAACATCTGAGTATACAGAGTATATAGTACTTATCACACGTTAGGGTAAAATCTACAATAATATTTTTATTATTATGATTTTTTCCCCAACAAATTCAACCTTGGACGCCATTTCATGTTTGGAGGAAACAAAAAAGACCAAACACCCTCCAGGAAAACACATAATAATACTACTGTAATAATAAAATAAAATAAACTGAATTTTTTTTTAATTCACAAAGACACAGACAATAAGTTAACATGGATAAAATGGGCATGTCGCTCACATATACTACAAAGGGAAATTCCAAAACATCCCGGTCAAATCTCGCTGGGCCCCCAGCCCCTAACAATGTTAGCTCTCATTACGCGGTCTGTTGCTCCGGCTGGAGATAACAACATTGGTGGGGGAGCAGAGCAGAAGAAGCTGAGGAGCAGGGACAGGGAGGGTATGTTTATTGTCACGTGTCCCAAACTATTTTGGCCTGGATTGTAGATCTAACACACGCTTCCAGAAATTTCTTTGCAACTTAATCCCGTTGTCAGATTTCTGACCATTTCTGAAAAATGCCCCACCGATTCGCTGAGTAACGGAATTTAAATGAGTTTTTTAATTGGATGGTCGTCGATTTGGATGAGTGATGCAGCTTGTAGTTCTTTGGTGGGGACATTGAATCGAGTTTCCAGTTTTGGGAGGAAGACCATAAGTGACAAATTCGCTAAAGAGTTCGGTTGTAGATGTTCCATAATACCTTATAAAACATGTGCTGTACCCTTTGTCGTCGACAAAAGACAGATGTCGTCAGCGTATAAAAGCATCCGTAATCTGTCAGCACCATGGGCTCCTCAGAAGCTGCAGCGTCGAGTTGTACGTCGAGTTGTACCCCAGTTCTTTTCAGAACTAATTACTACTCAATTGAGATTCCACATGGTGTCACCGCAATTGATTCTTACTTAAACTGCAGCAGTCTTGTTGCGGCTTCGCCGGGGATCTTGTACCGGTATTCTAGCCTAGCGACTGGGTATTTTGAGTATTTTTGTACTCACTGGCATTTGAGGACGAAGTATCTAGGTATTATGTTGAGACACTGTTGAGGGATACACCTTGGGCACCTCTGTCTACACCTCAGTCTACACCCAGTCTACACGCAGTCTACACCCAGCTCTACACCCAGTCTACACCCAGTTCATTGGGTAGCAAATTCCCATTGTCACCCTTCTTTGACTTTGGCCGTAGTCCCAGAATACATCACTCTCTCAGGATGTTAGATCCAATTTCATCGCCTTGGTGTGAAATTCCAACAACGTCCCATAGCAGCTTCCTTTGGACTTGGAATCTAATCATCATATGCCGCTTTTATAAGACCAGTGAGCTCAGATATACACCTCCTGTTAACTTCTTTTCACGTCTGATTAATCACATCGCATCATTCGTCGATCTGTTTGCCCTAAATCCATCCTGTTTCCCTGGGAGGAGATAATCGATTCGTACCTTTCAAGAATTCGATCTAGAATAATCATAGGTAGATTACGGCTCACAGTCGCCGTAATCGATACTTTCGGTATTTCGCGGTAATTCACGCGGTAATTCGCTTTCGTCCTATCACCCTTTTAAACAAACAAGTAATTTCACTTCGGAGCCAATCATTTCGGTACCTGCTCCAGCTCCCAGCACTCTGAATCAACCTCAAAGGTGATCGCACCTAACGAGTCTGATTCTTGATATTCCCTGCACACACCTGATCTGTCCCAATACACCTGTTTTTTTTAAACACTTGGCAAACATGTCCTTTATCTCGTCCTCCGTCAGAGTAGATTCATCCTAGCTCGATGGAGTAGTCTGTGCTTGGAGGTTTTTGGCTGGCAAGTAAGGGGGTGTCAGAGGTCACCGATGTCTCAGAGGTAGTTTTCGAAGAAGTCGGTCAACAGCTTCTTTTCGATCATTAGAGTCTGATTATGAGCTACCAGGTCTTCATAATTTTTCGCCAATGCGAACTCTTTTTCCGTGTCCTTTCTCTCTCAGCGGCTTCATTCCAAAGGCTCAGCCTTTTCCCTATATAGTACTCGCTAATCGCTATTATTCGCACCAGAATATTCCAGCTCTTTTAGCCTCGTCCTGTTCTTTTCCCTGCTATACGTCAATTGTACAACTCCTGGAAGACATTGTTTTACACGTGCTACCGCATAACCTTTACTTCTAGTGATATGTTTTAAAATGTTTGTTTTTTGACAAAAGATGCCATTGTGATAGCATCAGCTATTCAAATAGAAAATCACTGGTCTGCAAAAAATAATTTGTTGTTAAATGAGGAGGTTCTACAATATCTAAACATAAAGATTATCCTTTGTTGAACTGTGATTCTCAAAACAATGTACAGACGAAGTTAAAGTAAACAAAAGATTAACTTGAAAATATGGAGGCATTAAACTATGAGTTTAATTAAAACATAAATTTGCTCTGATTTAGATTGGTAGAGATCTCTGAAATTAAGATTTAAGATTTGCAAATGAAGCTACGATTTTCGAATAACTTGTGTATAACCAAACATCAATACCTGATTCCACAACAGATACGTCAAAACAACGAATCATCGACTGAACCAACAGCTGAATCTACAACAGAATCCAACAGCTGAATCCACAACTCTATCAACTGAATCAACAGGTGAGCATTTATGGCACTAGTTATTTTTACTTTTCATATCAGATATATTGAAGAAGACGAAGAAGAAAAAGTAAAATGGATGGTGGAGATCCCTCGGCGTTGATCCAATGAGCCAATATTGAGATTGATGAGATGTCTAGTGAGCATGACTCACGTGCCGTGAGTCACGTGCAGAGAAGGAACTTCGTCACCAGGTTTATTAGTGAGAAAGGGGGATTGTTACACAGGGGCGCAGAACACATGGTTGACGATTGAGGTCCCGAGGTCGACGCAAGCTCTCGATGCCGTCCAAGCATGCATCAATTCACAGTAGACCGAGTACCCCTAGACAGGTTTTTGTTATAAATATTTGTTTCCCAAGGAAATGCTCTCATATAGGGACCAAACAGAGAAGTCAGACAAACGCATTTTCCGAAGTTCACTTTAGGATCTTATCAGGGAATCATGGTTTACAGTAGCTTTGAAAACGTTGACTTGAAGAGCTTCTACAGTAGTTATCTTGTCAATGTCACGGTGATTAAGTTGACTTCGATTTTCTTAAAACGTGGGCTGATTTATCACTTTATGAAAAACAGTTTGACTCGTAAAAGCTTCTACACTAGTTATGTCATCTTTTAGTTGTCTTTTCCGGTTATCTTTAGTTGTCTCTTTATGTTATCTTTTAGAGTAAGACTAATTATTATTGGTGACACCATGTGAAGAATTCTCAATTGAGTAAGTAATTAAAGGTTTTTGAAAAGAACTAGACTTGATTTCCAAGTCTGAGATCGCAGTTATTTTGTCTGCCATCAGCCACGCAAAACGCCGTTTACCCCTACTGGCTATCACAACCCTAACTCGCGATCTCAGACTTGACCCTCTTGTGTTTGTTGGATATTCATGTTTCATAGCTAAAATTTACATAATAATACGGATGCTAGAGAGATGGCCAATCAGGAGGCCACAAAAATCTTGTAGGCCGCGTCTATTACTAACAGGCTACACTCGCTTAAAATTCTTTCTGTAATATTCATTCGATATTAAAATTGTATAGTGCTTGGTACGTAAATGGTAGTATTTGAAATGTATAGGTAAATTTAATGAGATCTTAGAGTTGTAAAAAAAGCACAAATTAAAAATACATAATTCCTTCTCTAGAAAAAAAAAACGTCTTCCCTACTAGTTTTAAAATGGAATAGTTGATTACATCTCCTCCAACTGCATGTAGAAGGTTTAGTTTGAATATTCACCATGTTATGGAAGGCTTTTGCAGTTTCTGACCAATCAGATTGTTCCGTCCCACTTTTGGACTAATTACGCAATAAGGTGTGTACAAACCGATGCACAACATTCCCAAGTCTGTGATCGAGGTTAATGTCGGAGGTTAATACACAAGAGGAGGCGCTATTTAATGCGATACTGTATTGGCTTGACACAAGGCAGACAAAAACCACGATCACAGACTTTGGAACCAAGTCTAGAAAAGAACTGAGGTTACAACTTGACGTTTTGAGGTTATCTTTAGTTGTCTTTTCGGTTATCTTATAGAAGCTCTCTCTCTTTATTTTTGTCTCCAGTTGTTGATTTTTTGTTTTCTTATACGTTCTTATTATTTCACGGCTTTATGCCATTTTCATGTAATTTGATGTTAAACTGGATATGTAGGCTCATATATAGTTTTTGTGATTTAAACCGTGCAAACAAATTAATAAAGAAAAAATAGTTAGATCAAGTATTTTTTTGCTTTCGAAGTGAACAACGATGCCGAATGAGAACAATCTTCCCATTTAGAATTGGTTAAAATAATGCTCTTTGGGCCCATTTTTGGGGGAAGGAAAATATTTTATTCATTTACTGTAGGCCTATTGTACCAACATGTACTATATACAGCAGTGATGGATCCTAACCCAAAGGCTTTGAATCAATCAATCAATTGCCACACATGTATTCAGTCTCACTTTCACGGTACTCAGTGCCTGGGGTATAAATAAATTAATAAAAATCACCAAAAGCATAACGGTGTTTGTGTTTGTGTTGGACAAAACATTTCTCAGTTAGGGTTTTGGGCGTTCAGAATAATCTTTGTCCCCTCAATGTGAATTTCCTTTTGGGCATTTATTTAATTAATTAATTAATTGTTTTTGGGGAGGAATATTTCATAAAACCCGTTTGCATACAAACCTTTAAAAGTGTAATGAGTCTCCTATCGGGGGAAAATGGCGGCGATTAGGCAGACGTAAGCCTAGTAGTTGAAGTGAAATATTCCAATATGTTCTAGGATAGCCGTTATTGGAAGCGATAGTTTATCGAAGTTCTAACAGTTGTCTAAGACGACCTCCACATCCTTAAGGGATAGATGTCTTTAATACATTAATCCATCTTGTCTACTAAACGCAGTAGTTCAAATTTCACCAAATCATGGTGTCAAACATCCTGGAGTTATTCTGCCTGAGCTGCTGATTATTTTTGTTAGAAATCAACTTTTGGTTTAAAACCAAAAATAATTCCATTGGAAAACCTTCCGCTATTGGGCCAACGACCCATAAGATTTTATAGCATGTATCACAAAGACGTCATTTGATTTTACGTTTTCGTTGCCATGGAGCGAAGGGAAAAATTAGTCATATTTTAAAATTAATATCCCTGACCAAAAAATTCCATCAATATGTTAATGTGCATACCCAAAAGCATCACTTAGGGAAAATTTTGTGTTAGTTGTGGGGTTGTCTGCCGTTGTCTGATTTTCCCCCTTCAAATGTTGCTGTTTTCCATGCTATACATCGCACGTTGCCACATAAAAAATCATCTTTCTCTCATTGGTATTTTTAAAAACACATAAACATGGGCGGGGGAGATATGTGAAAATAAATCCAAATTGAAATGTAAACTGACTAGTATGCTGTCAAGTAAACTGACTAGTATGCTGTCGAAACTGACTAGTATGCTGTCAAAACTGACTAGTAAAGGTCACATAAACGACCAGTATGCTGTCGTGAAACCTGACTATATGCTTGTGTTAACTGACTAGTATGCTGTCAAGTAAACTGACTTGTATCTGTCAAGTAAACTGACTAGTATGCTGTCCCTGTAAACTGACTAGTAAATTTTCAGTAAACTGATAGTATGCGTCGGGAAACTGACCAGTATGCTGTTGGTAAACCGACGGGATGCTGTCGTGAAACTGACCAGTATGCGTGAAACTGACCAGTATGCTGTCGGGGAACTGACTAGTATGCCTGCCGGGGAACCCGACTAGTATGCTGTCGTGTGAACCGACTAATATGCTGTCTGTGAACTGACTAGTATGCGGTCGGGAAACGACAGTATCTAGTCGGAAACTGACTAGTATGCTGTCGGAAACGACGGTATGCTGTCGTGAACCGACTAGTATGCTGTTATGTTAGGGATGCTGTCATGTAAACTGACAAATATGTTGTTAGCTCAGGTAAACGACAAGTGTATTGTCATGTTATCTGACATGTCATTATCCATGTTGGCATTACTTTTGATTTCCAATTTGTGTGTGTTTTTGGCACTTTGGTATTTATGATAATGAAATGCATATTCATGAGTATATTAGTGATGTCACAGGGATCAGGACCTTGCCCAGGGTCTTTTATGCATAAAACTTGTAAACATATGACAATTTCCATATGTTGCAATTTACAAATGAGGGTTCTACATTTGAAAGGGAACACTTAAAAGTGATGCAGTGAATTAACAAATTTTTGATTTGAAGGAAGATTATTTGCCTAAAGTCCCGACTTAACAACTTTCATATCAGTTATTATAATTAATGAAACCCACATTTTTCCAAAATGTGAACGACATGCAACAATGGAGGTACTGGATGACAGTCATGTCAGTGTATCTGTGAGCCCAAATGGACCGGGAATGACTGTTCTGGTTACGAGAAATGTATACATAGTGGTTGTATTTTTAATATAAAACTGCAAACCGTTTCCCAACTGGTGGCTGTGGTATCCTCATTAGAAGAAGAGGGTTTCAAACAGGATAAAGTATCTCACAGTCAGGATAGTTTGATATCAACCTTGTAATTATTATCAGTTACAAACCTATATAAATTTCAGATTGTAACGACTCAAAATGGTGGTACCGGGTGACAGTCGGTCAGGTATCTGTGAGCCCAACTGGGCCCGGGAATGACTGTTCTGGACGTGAGCAATGTGAATATTTGGAAATTTTCAGAATAGCTGAAAACTTTTAAAACAATAATCCCCAAATTTTTGTTTCATTACAAATGAGTTTTAATTTTAAAGGGC
>CM055823.1:33887843-34041357 GCA_029582265.1 Zoroaster sp. YZ-2022
AATATAGCTACAGTTGGCAACAAATAGGCCTAAGCCAGTAAAATGACTAAAAAATATTATTCCTTCCCTCAATAAAATGGACATAAAGAACATTATTTTAATCCCAATTTCTCAAATGGAAAAGAGAGTGGTTCTCATTCGGCATCGTTGTTCACTTCTTCAGAAAGCAAAGAATATTTGATCTTACTTCAATTTCTTTCTTTTTCTTTGTGTGTTCACAGTTTAAATCACAAAGCTAAGTATATAGGCCTCACACATATCCAGTTTAACAAACAAAATTACATGAAAAATGGCATAAAGCCGTAAAATAATAAGAAACGTATAAGAAAAACAAAAAATCAACAATCTGAGACAAAATAAAGAGAGACTAAGATAACCGAAAAGATAACCTGAAAAGAAAAACTAATACACAATGTGTAAATACACATAGCCACCACAAATAAAAACATTATGTGAACCATGGAATTGCATGTCTTATTATTATGTAAAACCGTTATACAAAAATGAAAATGTGTACTTTGGTTTTGTAAACCAATTGTACGTCACTGATTGTTTTTTCATGTTTTATAAAACCATAGAAAAGGGTGAATTTCAATAGAAAGAAATTACTTATTGTAATGATCATGACTGACAACGTTCACTATTGTTACCACCACTGTTTAAAAGGGAATTCGGTTTAAAGCGGAATTATTTGTTCTACTTTAAAGGGTACACACCGCTCCTAAAAAGTGCAAAAAAAATGTGGATTGATAGAATGATAGATAATCCTTTTTGGAAGGTTTTCAAAACAAAATTTGGGTATCGTGGAATTACTGAGAAATGTCCAAAACAACACATAAGGTCAAAGGTCACGTATACGCATTTCCAGTAGTCTACACGACCGTGAAACCTGTACGGCAATTGCAGATTGTATTTAGACTGCACCTCTGCATTGCACACCGTTGTGATTGTAACAAGAGGAACAAGATTCCAGTCTGTTACTGTACATTTTGTATCCGTTGTAACACGAACGATCACAGAATTCCTGGATTCTATTGCAACCACATGCACGTCGACGTCCAAGATCATCCAAAAAGTGAGGAAAATGCTTATATTAGCTTGATAGACCTTGGATCAACCATGGAGAAAGGCATAGACTGAATAAACTGGTGCTTAGCAGCATCTATCTGGACATGCTGGATTCTGGGTGAGCATCTCAATCATGATCAATTAGTTTGCATTGTCATCGGTAGACAGAACATGGACATGTGTAACATGATGAACATAATCATGATATCAATGTCCCCTGGCAATTATGTGAAATTGCCCTAACCCTGATTACATACTCTATATATTATTTGAAAAATTGTGAAAGGGAAGCTTCAATTTTGGTTTAGATTCTCATATTTTTAAAATATTAATATCAAACATTTTTATTTGGTTTGGGACATATAGGCCTAATATGACCAAATCATAGGGGGAGCACCTATTTTTAATAAATTTTCACAGGTTAGTTTTTACCCTATTTTTCATGAGATCTAATGTTAACGTGTTACAGGGTTGAAGTTAATGTTCATTATCAAATACCAATGATGAACATTTTATTTAGTTTTAATGGTTGTTTTATTAGAAAAAAACTAAGGTTTAGTATAATTTGTTATTATTTTTTTTCTATAGCAGTACTGGCATTTCAGTCCAAGAGAAGGGGTCTATCTGATAACCACCTTTCCAATCCATATCAGTTAAACAATGTTTTAATTTATTTCACAGTGATTGTTGATAATGTTGGATTTATTTAAATCTAAGCCCTTACTCCTCTTCACCTTAAATCTTTTCAGAAAGAGGACAGAAACATCTTGCTACTTCAGCTATGCAGAATTGATGCTGGGTGTGATTCTCGACATAATGAAGCACCAGTCTTTTGGTCAATGGAATTGGTAATTTGGAATCAAACATAATGTCTGGGCCTTACATTTATTGTGCTTGTTTGCCCCTCCCTCCCCAGTTCTTGGATTCTATAGTGCTGCAAATGACAGTCCAAAGAATTTTTAGAAAACAAATGTGTTGGTTTATCACCAGTGGCAGTAAATGCCATCACCAAGAAATTGGGGGCAGGCATTTTATTCCAAAATTACCGATTCCAATGACAGCCCCTAAATGTCATCCATTCTGAACGGTCACTAAATCGTACATTTATTATGCAGATTGATTCTGTTTTCTTGTCAACAAATGATCATTGTTGGGTTCATTTACACTGAAGTCATTTCACTTGTTACATGTGTAAGACCATGTACACTCATTGTTAGATTGTTTACAATAGGTTAAACAGGTCAGCAAAGTGGTTTCAATTGATTGGGGGGGGGGGAGGAGTGGAACCACAAAAGTCAAGTCATGAAACCAAATGGACAGTTAAAATAAATATGTATTTCATTATTTTATTGGAAATTTACAAGCACCCATACAACTCTTGATTATTTCAATGTCTAAACATTTATGTACAAAATGGCATCTGATCTTTAGCTTTCCTGATGAGTGAGCGCCTTACAAGCAGCAACTCATAACAGCTCTCCAGTTTTTGTGCTAAGTAAGTGTTTTGTAGCTACAAGTTTGTCTTCATTTTTATACTAGTGGATTTCTTATTACACCTGGAATCTACTGGACGTTTTATGTGAGTATTTGTACATTTGTTTTCTTATAATAAGTGAAAAACTTTTTCTTTTTTTTTATGTCTGTGCAGTAAAAATTTACTGTTGAGTGTATACACATTTTGGATCTTCATTTTATTTGTGCAGTCAACTCTGATTTAGATTATAGCCTGTATAGCTAGAGATTATAACCTGTAGCTTGACCACAAGCCTTTTGTTTGGATCAACAACTTTGTGATCAGACAATGGACGTCTACATCCTGTTTATTCTACTCCTGCTATCCAGACCATGGTGTCTCAATGACTCATCAGTAGATGGCTACAAGATGCAATCTACAGATTGTTCAACTAAAATCCGCCATCTTAAATTCTTGAGACGTCCTATATCATACTATGAAAATTCATCTGCCTAACCCCTTTCACCTGGAACTCTTAATTTCTGGTGACATAAACCCAAACCCTGGACCTGAAACACTGATCAACACACCCACAAACGTCACTCAGCTCCATAAAATTTCCTACAGCCGTAATGAACTACTCAATCTTCGCAATGCTCCATGTACTGATGTAGCTTTATCTTATTTAGGATTGAGTCAATTGAACTGTCTTGGAATACTTGCTAATCAACCCCAAACATACCGCCGCACACATAGAGGTAAAAAAGCTGGTCGCCGTAGAATGGACAGACTTACACAACTAGTACTCCAGCCTTACCAACCCCCAGCAGTGAACTCAACCACATCAACAAGCGACATTGGCATAACTTCAACTCCAAATGTTCACGATGAGTCTAAATCTCAGCTCTGTGTCTTGGAATACTAATCCATATGTAACAAATCGGATGAATTTGTTGACTTTTGTACTTCAAAACAATTTCTTGGATCTTGTTGCCATAACAACGAGACATGGTTTAAACCTAATGATGACTTGCCACCCCGTGAGTGTAATTCTGCTGGCTACTCTCTCCATCATATCCCCAGACCAATAAAGACCGGTGGAGGGGTTGCACTACACTTAGGTCCAGTTTATCTGTCAGTATGAAAAGTGTTAATATTGACTACTCAACATTTGAATCTCTGCATGCTGAGGTAACGTGCAACTCTAGATCTGTTCGCCTTGTTAATATTTATCGACCAGAAAGGGATGTTGATGGTAAATATGTAAACTTCTCCAGTTTTCTGCAGGAATTTGAAAATTAATTGTCGATTATCTCACACCCATCTGACATTATTTTAACCGGCGATTTTAATATCTATATGGACATTATTTCAAACAATTATGCAAATCAGTTTAAGATCTGCTCTCTGCTCATGGACTTATACAGCACATCACAGCACCCACTCATCGGTATGGTCACTGTCTTGACCTCATGATAACGCGTGAAAATATTTCACCTCTTATCTCGAATATAACTATTCATCCTGGCTTATCTGATCATTATGCAATCATGGTAAATATGAACCTTAAAAAACCTCCCATACCTACCATTTCTGTAACTACTCGCCACTGGAAAAAAGTAAATATTAAAGATTTATGTCATGATATTGAATCTCAACTGGAAAATGTAAACCTTGAAGATGGTGAGCTGGATTCTTGTGTCAGTCTATTTGAATCTACTGTCCGTAACATCTTGGATGATCATGCTCCGCAAAAAACTCGAACTGTTAAACTACAATCTGAATCCCCCTGGTTCAATGATGATATCCGTGCTGCAAGGAAAATCCGCCGTCAATTTGAGCGAAGATGGCGTGACAATGGGAAACTTGAAGTACATCGGCAAGAATACTGTAACCAACGTGATATTGTGAAGAACATGATTAACCAGGCAAAAATAACTCACTACTCATCTCTTGTGGAAGATAGCTCTGGTGATCAGAAAAAACTCTTTAACATTGTTGAAAAGCTGCTTCATAAACCCAAAGCTCCAGTGCTTCCATCTACACACTCCGATCAGGACCTCGCAAATGCTTTTAAACTTTTTGTCACAAAATTGAGAATATCCGTCGTTCTTTTCCTCAGTACCTGCCATTCTATCACAAACACCATCACGCAAGGATCCACAATGTAGACTGTCCATGTTTTGAGCCTACTAGTGTTACGGAGATCAAGAAACTCATCATGAAATCGCCATCAAAATCATGTGAACTTGATCCAGTGCCAACTTCGCTAATAAAACAAAATATTGATGTGTTTGCTAAGTATATCACAATTATTGTAAACATATCTCTTTCTTCCGGTTGTTTCCCTAATAGCCAGAAGGTTGCTCATGTTAAACCACTCCTAAAGAAACCCAATTTGGACAAGGAAGTTTTCAGAAATTACCGACCAGTAGCGAATTTAAAGTACCTTGGAAAAACAATCGAGCGAGTTGTTTCATCACGGATCTCTGACCATGTTCGTGCTAATAACCTGTCAGACACATTTCAGTCAGCCTATAAACCATTTCATGGAACGGAAACTGCTCTTCTTCGCGTCAACAATGACATTTTATCTGCCATGGATGAGGGGAAAATCACTGCATTAGTTTTGTTAGACTTAAGCGCCGCTTTTGACACTGTCGATCATAAAATCCTTCTCTCCCGCCTTCAATATCATCTTGGAATACATGACACAGCCCTGGATTGGTGCAAGTCCTACCTTTTAAATAGGCCTCAGCATGTTTGTATTGGTAACGCTATCTCCGAGCCTGTTACTCTTGACTATTCTGTACCCCAAGGCTCTGTGCTCGGCCCACAGTGGTTTACTGTTTATACCTTTCCAGTTCGTGATATCATTTTGAAGTATAATTTAAATTACCATGTTTGCGCTGATGACACGCAGCTTTACATTACTTTTAAATCTTCTCAAGAACCTGCTGATTCCTGCATTAAAACACTGGAGAAATGTATTCAAGAGATTCGAAGTTGGATGAGACAAAACTTCCTGAAATTGAACGATGAAAAACAGAATTTGTTCTATTTGGATCACGTCAGCAATTGTCTAAAGTTTCTCTTCCATTTATTACACCAGGACTGCAGATAACCCCTCATTACATGCACGTAATTTGGGTGTTATATTTGACTCGACAATGACTTTAAAACCACATATCTCCAACATTGTTCGCATATCATCATTCATATCAGAAATATAAGCGAATTAGGGAAATACTTGAATAAAAGTGCTGAACAAATTATACATGCATTTGTCACATCACGACTCGATAACGGGAATGCTCTCCTTTACGGTCTTCCGCAGAATCAAATATCTCGTCTTCAGCACATACAAAACACAGCAGCTCGTGTTGTGACTTTGTCCAGAAAGTCATGCCATATCACGCCAATCTTGAAAGAACTGCACTGGCTTCCTGTTTCACAGAGAATTGTTTTTAAACTTATGCTAATTGTTCACAAATCTTTTAATAACATTGCTCCAATTTATATTTGTGAACTACTTAAAGTCTACACCCCATCACGCAATTTGCGCTCCAGCAACATGTCACTCCTCAAGGAACCAACTTCAAAACGGAACTGGGGTGATAGGTCGTTTTCTGTCGCAGCTCCGAGACTCTGGAATCATCTTCCAACTAAACTCAAATCTTGTCATAGTATAACCAGATTCAAGTCGATGCTTAAAACTCATCTTATGTCACAACTCTTCAAAGATGATGTATATTTGTAATTGCATTGTAGGTACATGTATCTCGGTACATAATTTGTTTTCCCTATGCTATCATTGTATATTGTTTGTATTAATGTTTTTCTTTGTTTCCGCGCCTTGAGCGCCCAGCAGGGTGGATATGTGCGCGCTAAAAATCTTTATTATTATTATTATTATTATTATCAGGATCTACATAGAATGAATACTAATAATCTCAATGCATTTTCACCATTTTCACCATAAAGGTATTGGTATAGTATATTGATAATTTAAAAAAAAAAATTAAAACAGGTATCAACCTTCCCTGAAAATATTTGTGTTCATAACTTGTATTTCGAATTTAAGACGTGGTACCGAGAGCTAAATTCAGAACTGTCCACTATGTGAATGAATACTGTCGTCTATATTGACCAGTGATATAAATTAAAAAGTTAATGTTTCCAAACTTCTCCCAAACGTATGGACTGATTGAGCTAAAACATTCACAGGTTGATTGGGTAATATATATATATTGATTCAAAGAAAGCAAGGATACTTTACTTTAAGAATCAGTTTTGCCAATATTACCAATACTATATACCTCACCTTTAACGACACAACGAAATGAGCTGAAACTTTCACATGTTGGTTTCTATACATAATAATATATCCTGATTCTGTTATAGTACGGGTACATTTACAGACATTTAAGCCAACGTTTATACTGCCTGTGACAGATAAGCTTGGGCGATAACACGATAACATCGAATATCGCGATACCTTTTTTTTTTATTCAATTACGATATTGAGAACATTTTTACGTTATCGAGATATTGGAAAATCGCGATTAAAAAAATATATCGCGATTAAAAAAAATCGCAATTGTGAGTCAAGTCAGAAATTCCATTGAAACAAAATTAGAAGTCTTTTCAGCTTTTGGAAGTGAGAAACAAAAGCGAACTACTTCAGAAGTACATAATACATGCTCTGCAAATGAATTTGGGATTTATTGTGATGCTTATAGAGGGGTACATACCTGTGGTTATCGGCTCTAAAGCAATCATGCGTGAATGAAAAAAATAATTGCGATACTATCGAAAATCGCGATATATGTTTGCCGATATATCGTGGATGAACAAAATCGATATCGCCCAAGCTTAGTGGCAGATGTAATGTTTTATACAATGATTCTTATTGGGGAGCGAAACTAGGAAAGCTAATGCGACTAAATAGATAAAAATATAAATTTGAGCGTCGAGTTAATTGCAGGTCTCTGATTTATTAAGTTTTTGAAGTAAATGCGGCGATCAGTTCCATTAAACTTACAATATTATTGTTGTTTAGGTAATTGTGCATCACATCAACATCAAATTAGTTAATAATGAAATGAATTCAAACATAAATCATTATGAGTGAGTTCTTTCTACGTGTCCAAACCAAGCTAGGCTTTATACGACGACTCATATACAACAATCCTTTGCTACCAGTATCATAGCTAACAGCTACAAGGCTAAAACTAGAGGTTAAGCTTTTGATGAAAACGCTGACATGGGTTTCTGATGTATTGATAATGTTGGGCACTGATGTCCCAAGTTCTTTGTTTAGTGTAAAGAAAGTTATGATATATTTAAATAAGCTGAAAATGCTCAATAATTGTAGTGATTGTATACAAAAGTTGTATTGTGTGTTCCTTAGGCGTCCAAGTAGTACTAACTCGTCCAAATGTAGTTTTAGGCAACACCCGATTGACAGGACCGGTGGGTAGATGAGACTGTGAGTGTGAGTTTTTTTGGGACAGTAGGTGGCAGGAGACTGATGAGGTGTTTGTTATTGTTCGAAATTGACATTATTGTTTGCAGTGTTATCTGTACAGATATTACTACAAAAGTACAAAATTGCAACGAAGTGTTCGATGAAAACGAACACAGGGGTTTAGGCTACATGTATATTGATAATTATTGGGACACTGAGTTCTTTATTTAGTATTTACGATATATTGAAATAAACTTAACGCATGAACTGTAATCATTGTACACACAATTTTCACTGTTTGTCCCCTAGACGTTTGAGACAATTTGTATGTGGATAAATGCAAAGAAATCAAGTTAATGCCCTTCCATTAAATGTGTGCAACGATTCTCAAACGATTCAAACATACGAAAACAAAGAACAACGTATTGTAGAATAAATCCATGTGTACAAACCCTGTAGCTATGTACAGACACTACGTCGTCACGTAATCATACCATCGTGTATAGTCCCTTTCTGCAAAACCACAATTACTATCGTGATAAAGGGTGAGAAAGGATGGTACCACATTCTACCCATAGTTGGTAAATTTGAGCAATAACATTTCGAAGTTTATATTGACTACATCATAATCTTCGCAGATTAGACTAAAATGTTAATGAAATAATATTTACTGACGTAATGATGACGTAATTGGTTTTAGAAACTAAGTCACATGAGATTTCAAATGGTGCACGTTTTGTTTTTATGTGAAAATGCCAAGTGCTTATATGACAGCTCGTGTGTCGAGTTTTGTTTAGGTCGAGTTTTCACAAGGGTCGAGATGTCATAAGCCCCCGCAGGGTCACACTATTTGTTTAGGTCGACTTGTCCGTTCTCGCCAATCTATACGTCCCGCAGATTCGACTAAAATGTTAATATTTACTGACGTAATGATGAGGTAATTGGTTCTACAATCTGAGTCACATTACGAGCTTTCATGCTGCATGTTTTGTATTTATGTGAAAATGCAATGTATGACTCGTAGGTCGAGTTTTGCGTAGGTCGAGTTGTCACAAGGCTCGAAAAGCTGTAGTGGATCCTAGTTCTTCATGTCGAGTCTTCACAAGGGTCGAGACGTCTTACCCCCGCCCCCCGCAGCGTATCACTAAAATATGAATAACATGATATTTACTGACGTTATGATGACGTACTATGTTTTAGGTACTAATTCACATTACGGGCTTTCATATGGTGCATGTTTTGTATTAATATGATGATGCTAAGTATTACATAATCCATGACAACTTTCACGTGTTAAACCTATGGGGTTTTGGCAGAAACAAGAAGAAAAATAATCGAACGAAAACCCTAATAATCCAGTTATGAAATTGGCCCTTTTAAGTTATCTGAATCCACAGAATAATGATAATTGGCAGACAGGGAATCTGACTGAGTTGGCCGCTGAAGAAAGCAATAAACTACAGCGTAGGAGGTTCTGTCTGCTTCGTTGATCATTAATAATAATAATAATGTGTGGACTTATATAGCGCACGTATCCACCAACTGAGTGGTGCTCAAGGCGCATATTATTACCCCTGCTCATAAGGCTCATAATGCTCATAAATCATTCCTGAAACCATCTCAGCTCCCTGGGGAGTATACAGCTCAATTGCTGCCATTACAGCGCATATAGGGCTAATCAACCAACTCTGCCCTCACAGGTACCCATTTAACCCCTGGGTGGAGAGAAGCAATTATGGTTAAGTGTCTTGCTCAAGGACACAAGTGTCATGGCCGAGATTCGAACCCACATTCTGCTGCTAACACCAGAACTTGAGTCCGGTAAGCTAGACCGCTCAGCCACGACACTCCATTCAATGTAATATTATGACTTTGATATTATATGTTTATATGGCTACGTGTGATGTGTAACATATGTAATGGCAAATTCTGAATGAGTATTCAGAATCCATCAATAGGCAGATTTTTGTTTAGCAATCCATGCGTATCAACAAAAGGATTTGCTAAGTAATACATGTTGGTATACTGCCAAATTGTTGACAATGGCATCTTTTGGGATGGAAAAGGTTTTGATCCTCAACCAGAACAACATGTTCGAAATTAATCCGCCAACCACTGTATATTGAATAACTCACACACGTTTCATTAACTATACTCTTCCCATCATTGCTCCCTTCAAAATATCATGTTCAATACATGCGCCTTAGTAAATAGACGCCTATTCAAAGCTTGCAACAACTCGGATCAACCTCAGCCCCATTTTGTTTCCGCAGCAGCATCGACCACATCGCTATCAAGCACTACTAAACGGCGTAGGCCCTGGGTACAAACGTTTCAACATGCCCGGTCACACACAGATATATACATATGGACTTTTGACTTCAAATCAAACTATATTTCACATCACACTATTATACAAAATGTGTACAATAATACAAGGGTATCAATAGTAAATAATTGTGAAATAAAAAGTAACAAAACAATTGGCAGAGGGAAATCCAAGAAGGTTACCGGTAGCAAAGAAAGGAAGATAAAACATTTATTATCCCACAAGGGAAAAATTTAACAGGCCTTGCCCCAAAACTGGTTATAAAACAATAAACTAACATTAGACAATATATTGTAACAAATTATATAATTCCTTTGATAAAGACACTGATCTTTCATCTGAAATTGAAAATAATTATATAGTATAAGGGATATAAGAATTACAATAATCAATATTATGTCATGACATAAAAGGCCAAGTCTAAACGTTGCTAACCCTAAGTATTATTTTGTAAATAATGTAAACCCACGATGGCTGTATCTACTTCATACAAAAGAATAGAAAGTAAAAATCACTGCACTACAAATCTAATGGGGCTAGTCACAAAGGAATCGATAAGGTAAACAATAGACCGATTTATTAAGTCCTATTACGTATTGACCAATCACACCTATTGACCAATCACATCTTAAAATAGCTGTATCGCGTGGATGATAAACGTAAACAAGCCACCATTAGGAATGACTCGACGATCAAGGGGCGAGGCTCACGTGTTGTACCACGGGTGCCGTTGCTAGGCAGTTACTATATGGTGGGCGGGGCTTAATGGAATGGCGTATTGATTCCAGAGCGATTTTTCTGTGCTCGTGTAAGACATGATATTTAGTTTGGACCAACCAATGTTGAGCTTGTAAATTACGTCACGCGTATTTAAATGTTCAGATTCCGCATGAAAAAAAGCTCGATGAATTTTTGCAGAAAGGGGTATAGAAAAACATTTTGGAATCATCCCCAACTTAAGCAGTTCATTTACACCAATGGATTACTGATACCATAATGGGCCTTTTAAGGCTGATTATTTAAACAAAAAACTTCCAGAATCCATCAATAGACATATTTAATCTTAGTATCCCACGCGTATCCACCGAAGGCTTTGCTGGGTGATTTATGTAACTATGAAACACAGAATTCCTGATTTAAATTTGCATGTAGCAGCAGGCATGTAACTTGTCTATAATTGATATATGCCTATGTGATACATACTGATGTTTCATATATGATACGTGTCCATACCAAAAGCAAACAGTATTCCAATGGACAGTCTTTCAATTTAATTTTCAATTTAAGTTTATTTCTATCAAAAATAAGAGTAGCTCGGGCAGAATAATTATACAGGATGTTTGACAAGTATGATTTTGGTGAATTTAAAATAATTGTTTGACAAGATGGCTTAATGTAAGACACATGCCTTAAGGATGTAGGTAGGTCGTCTCAGACAAATGTTGGGGAACTTTGAGAAACTACCGCTTCGTATAACGGCTATACCTGTGAACATATTGGAATATTTCATTTCAACTACGTAGGCCTACTTCTGCCTATAATCGCTGCCATTTTCCTTAGATGACGGGGCTCAGTGTACTTTTGCTTTGCGTGCAAACAGGATTTGTTGAATATTTTCCCCAAAAAAATACAAACGAAAGTTACAATGAGGGTACAAAGGTTATTCTAGCAACGCCCAAAGCCTACTCAGAATTTGTATTCAATGTATTTGCGAGCATAAATCATGATCTAAGTATACAATACAGAAAGACCCCGGTAAAGCATGTCCAACACAAAGTACCTGTGCTAGTGCTGGTACCAATTATTTGCACCAAGCCTATGCAACAGTATAAGGCCTGTGATGCATGTTACCAGCTAAATAACTGTCTTGAACTCGATACCTCTTACATGCAAGGCGAGTGTTCTAACCACTAGACTATCATGCCAGTCAAATGTATCGGTGAATTAATTATTAATGAAGACCCTTTTTAAAATATTAAGATTTCTATGCCAATTTTTAAGCCATTGACTTAGTGTAACGCAGAAAAATTAGTGTACCGTTCTGTGGTCTTATGTTTTTCCTTTTTGGTAGAGAAAATGTTGATGCATTAGGTTCATGGGCGTCGATCGTAATTTTTGGTTTTTATTTAGGTGCTCCCTGGTGTATGATAATTTCAGGACCAAGTTTGTAAAGTATTCTAGTTAATGATGGAAATGTGAACCCAAACCCAACGATTTTTAAAGGGCAGTTTGGAACAGTGGGGCCATCGACCCTTTGATACCCTGGACCCCGTCCTTGTCTGCCACTCTGCATGTGTACTGTGGTGTAAGGGACGGCCTCACGGACGCTGGAATATGATTCAAGATGCTCAGTAGTGCCTTCTGAGCGTTTTAAAACAGGTGATAAGTGATAACCCCTCTAGACTTGAGACTTAATTTCAAGTCTTAGACTGCATACAGCAGCATTGATATTATGATCCTAACATCACTGCCTGAAATACCACCCTCTCTTTTAGGGTGACGGTTCGCTAGTGCTACCCTAGACTGGTCTCCTGTTTGACGACGCATCCTTGTGCTTGTCCTCCTCTCGGTTTGTTTCATCCTGCCTCTGAATCAGAAATCAAGACGGTCGTCATGAAACACCATCTTCATCCTGTGAATTAGATCCTGTACCAACCTCACTCATTAAAGAATGCATTGAAACTGTTTCTCCATTCATTACTAAAATTGTCAACAAATCACTTGAATCTGGTCTTTTTCCTGACAGCCTCAAAATCGCCCATGTAAAACCGCTGTTGGTAAAACAATTGAGCGTGTTGTGTTTTCCAAAATTTAAAATCATATTCATATCAACGACTTGTCCGACCCCTTTCAGTCAACCCATGGCGTTGAGACTGCGGTCCCGAGGGTTTTAACAGTGATATCTCGTCGGCATTGGACAACACGGATGTGGTTAATTCCAGCATGACAGACGGGACAGATTTACACTACCTGTTTGTTTCTCAAAGGCCTGCCAAAAACAATCTGTAAGGTGTACCGGTAACCTTCTAAGTTATGTATAAAGTCAAAATAAACACTCTATATTTCAAATTAAAAAACAATCTATGAAACTAGAGGATTCGGGTGGCTGTATAGTGACAAAGTAAATCCAGCGTGACAGACGGGACGGAAATTACACTAATTTTTTTGAAAACGACTTTCATTGGATAAGCTATAATAATAATAATAATAATAATAATAATAATGTATTTGCGAATGTGATTTAAGTTGCGTAAGTGGAAGTTTAAGGATTTAAAGACGGAGGTGATATGATGCGATATGGACATGGTAGAATCAAATATGACCCCAAGGTTCCTGACTGTGCTCGAAGGCTGAATTATTGTATCTCCTACCTGAAGTGTAAGACCCGACAGTGAGTTGATGACACGAGGGGAAGCAGCGATAAAGAACTCTGTTCTCCTATGACATTTAATGTTTTTTCTTTTAAAGTTAATCACTTTTATACAAATAATCAGTAAACATTATGACTTAGTTATTCAAACATGGAACTGGAAACACCAGGCTCATTAAAGTTGTGACAGACGGGACGTGACAGACGGGACATTTTTGCACGCTCAATAAAGCATAATTTTAACTAGTCCTACGATGATCCTACGATACCATCACTCCTACGATGCCATCACCCCTCGTCGCAGACAGATTTGAGGTTTGATGTCTTTTGCAGTTCTGTGGCGTTCAGTTTATCTAAGTCGTCCATCCACTCGTATGGGAAACACCTTTTTTTTCTTCACAGCAGTCATAGGCCTTCAAGAATTTGGCGTAGCTGCAGCCAGGTGCAAAGTAGTTAGTGATGTCGAGGAATTTGAGTCTTGTCTTGACGCCCATGTATGTTCCTGTCCTTTTGATGATGAAGTCGACGGGATCAATGCATTGTAACTCTGAGTACAAGTATCGTTTGACGAGGGTGAAATCGTAAGAACCTGAGTTGAAGCCAAGAACCGGCAATTCCATCATAAACCTCTCCAACCCTTCTTTCAGCTTTTCCAGAGGGGTTTTCTTGTGGGTTGCTTCGTCCGTAGCTTCCGCATCATGGTCGTTTTCTGCTATGGTGTGTCTGTCGTTTTCACTCATGAATCAGGTCGTCAATTTCCTGGAACACCTCCTCAAACATTTCCAGCAGGCATTTGTAGGCGAACCCACTGATCAGCTGGAGGTAGTCCACCATCTCTGAAACTAGGGTGTTGGAGTTTCCATGCGTCACGAAACATCGGGGAGCTTCGAAGTCTGGGACATTGCTCGCAACACTGACGCTCAAAGGTACGTGCTGACGTTCCCAGCGCAGCTTGTCTGCTTTGGGCTGGTACATGGGGTACATGCTGAAAGTAGCTTCAATACCACTAATTTATTTCAACTCAATACCACTAAGTTATTTCAACTCAATACAACTAAGTTATTTCAACTCAATACCACTAAGTTATTTCAACTCAATACAACTAAGTTATTTCAACTCAATACAACTAAGTTATTTCAACTCGGTACCACTAAGTTATTTCAACTCAATACCACTAAGTTATTTCAACTCAATACAAGTAAGTTATTTCAACTCAATACAAGTAAGTTATTTCAACTCGGTACCACTAAGTTATTTCAACTTGGTACCACTAAGTTGCAGTGTACATGTACATTGCATTTGGATTACATGGCGCTGAAACATTGCGGGATGGCAATTCTTGTTTGCAGAAAAAAATCGCACATTTGGACATCTTTGGATAAAGGCGGACGTGGGGACGATCGAGCGAAGGGGTGACGGCAGTTAAAACCTAAGCATTACAAGCTGTGAGAGGGCGGTATTTCAGGCAATCCTGTTAAGGCAAAACCAAAAAGTCTCCGGTTTCTAGTCATCGGTCGGCTTCAAAATCGGTGCGGTGACGCGCTTTTCTTTGGGGGTGGGGGTGCAGCGCCAACAGGGAAATACGTGATACATGTATACGCGGGGACCAACTTTCCCATATAAAAAGTATGGTGACTAAGAGACGTCTGCACTAGTAAGCAGGAGGTCGTGGGTTCGAATCCCGCCCAAGTCGCCTGTGAAGTTTGTTTTCACAGATACTCGGAAAGCACCGAATATACAGTGCTATACAGACGTCGGTGCAGGGCAAAAATAAATCAATTGTTTACCACCCGACGAATTTCATCAACATAGACACAAAAGAAGTTTCGAAAAAGATAGGTTTCAGTGACTTTCATAGCTCACAACAAAAACCTTCGGAAAACTAACTTAAATTTGACAAGGGCGCGTATAAATATAACTAGGGGGCAGGGGGACTTTCCCCCAGCTGAGGTATGTGCCCCCGGGTTCCCCCTCCCCATTCAGAATTTTGAAGACAAAAATAGGTCCCCATTTGAGGCTACAAGTATTGCACATCACTGTACACGTACTCAGGATAGCATTATAGCATTTTATTTATTTATAACGTCCACAATAAACGTATTTAAAGAAAACATGTATTTAATTCAAGTTTCAACGCGTATGCACAAATGCACGTAGGTAGTTTGTCAAATGTGGTCATCATAAGTACAGTGGGCTATCATTGCACACAGATCACACCAACGTACTCAGGGACTCCATGCGAACACCAGCCTTACCTGGATGAGTCGCCATAATATCACAACATGCCAGGATAATTTCCCATAAAAATTAAAAAACTCAGACCTGATGTACATAATAATTATGCCTTGTATACCCATTAAAGGTACCCCAGTAAATACACCTATAATAATCCGTATTGTAATCTCTCAGATTAGTAAAACTAACATTTTTATCTACAATTACCTAAAATGGTATAAATCAAACGCCCGTTTGCAAACCTTTTTTTGAATTTCTTGCTAATAATTAAAGTCTCGGTGAGCGTTCGATTACATTTTTAAAACCATTTTAGAGGGCAAAAAGAGAGGGGCAGCGGACAATTATCTGAAAAAAGGCAGCAAATTTTCGACAAGACATTCCTACCAGTGGATCATGTATTATATATATAAAAGCTATTATAGTGAACAAGATCGGTCCAGACTGGCTATGGCTCTCGCGAATGAAATTGTCCACCTTCTCACTGGACGCAAGCTAAATGTATCGTAATCGACTGCTGCATAGTCGCCTACTACCTCAGTATAATCATGGCAAAAAAAACTCAAGCAAAGCTCAAAAAACAAAAAGACTCTTCGTCAAAGTTCAAAAACTAAAAACCAAAACAGCTACCACAACACGAAAATTGCAACCATCAACGTGAGAACATCAGAACTGGACCAAATCCTACAACCAACCCAACTCGAAGACGGATATCTCACACTGGACCAACTCGAAACAAAAATCGCACAACCTCTCCAAGTCGCCGCAAAAACGACGTTCCCAGTGACAAACCAAAAGAAATCGGTTTTTAGCACTTGTTGAAGAACGTAGGAGAGAAAAAGAACAAGACGAGGCTAAAAAAGCTGAATATTCTGATGCGAATAATGAAGATTAACAAGTGCGATTAACGAGTACTATACATGTATAGCTAAAAGTCTGAGGCTTTGAACGAAGCCGCAGAGAGAAGGGACACGGAAAAGAGTTGGTCGCTCATGATCAGACGCTAATGATCGAAAAGAAGCCGATGACCGACTTCTTCGAAAAAAACCTCTGCGACAAAGGTGACCTCCCGACACCCCTTACATCACAGCCAAAAACCTCCAAGCAGAGACTGCTCCATCGAGATAGATGAATCTACTCTGACGGAGGACGAAATCAAGGATGTTTGCCTTGTTTAAAAACGGGAAGTGTATTGGGACAGATCAGGTGTACGGGGAATATTTTGAAGTATCAAGAATCAGACTCGCTAGGTGCGATCACCTCGAGATTGATTCAGAAGTGCTGGGAACTGAAGCAGGTACCAAACGATTAGCTCCGAAGTGAAATTACTTGTTTGTTTAAAAGTGTGATAGGACGAAAGCGAATTACCGAGGAATATCGATTACGGCGACTGTGAGCCGTATTCTACGTATGATTATTCTAGATCGAATGTGTGAAAGGTACGAGTCCATTATCTCTAGGAAACAGTATGGATTTACGGCAATTTATGTGATTAATCAGACGTTGGAGTTAAAATGGGTATATATCTAGGGCTTATTGATCTTAAAGCGAAATAATTATGATGATTAGATTTACAGGAAGCTGCTATGGGACGTTGTCGAATTTCGTACCAAGGCGACGAAACTGACTAACATCTTCAAAGCGATGTATTCTGGGACCACGGTCAAAGTCAAGGGTGACAAGCGGGAATTTGCTACCCAGACTGGGTGTAGACAGGGTGCCAAGGAATCCCCTGCAGTGTTCAACATATACCTAGATGGCTCAAATGCGCAGAGTACGAAGTGCTCAAAAATACCCTGACGCTGCATGGGCTCGATACCGGTACAAGATCCCCAGCAAACAAGACACTGTAACAAGACGCTGCAGCGTGAGAGTCCACGATGCTGACAGATTACGGATGCTTTTATACGCTGACGACATCTGTCTGTTTGTCAACGACAAGGGTGTTTTAGAAGGTATTATGAACATCTACAATCAAACTTTTATCGAATTTGGCCTTATGATCTCCCCCCAAAAAACTGCAACCCTCGCATTCAATGAAGAACTCCAAGCCGAATCACTCATCAAAATGGACGACCATCCAATTAAAAACTCATCTAAATTGCGTTACTTGGGCTACACCATGTCAAACGAAAAATACGTTAAGTTCATGACTCAGCGAATCGGTGCGGCATTCTCAAAATGGTCAGAAATGCAAAAGGTTCTATATGACAACAGGATCGAATTTGTGGAAGCGTGCATTAGATCTAGGTTGCTTTATTCGGTGCAAAAGTGCGGAGCTGAAGAAAATGTTATCTGTTTGGATGAGATTTCTTATGAAAATGGATCGAGGTGGCTTGAGGCGGGGAAAAACCACCGAAAAGGGTGAACCAGAGCTGGATAATGTGGATTGGGGATTTGTATTGTCCAATGAGAGAATTCTAACAATGGTTGGAACGTGCGGAATCAGACCATTTTGTAAAAAGCAGAGGCTGTAATATCTCAGACATGTAGTACGCCTAGACAACGTGGAACTTCAAAAATAATACCTATTCCTCGACCCCAAAAAACTCCACGTCTGGGGCGCGTTTTCGCGACACTAACCAGAAATTTGTTTCTGATATCATATTATTAACCAGAAACAAGACGGCATAGGTACGCGAATATACGCGAACGTAACCAGAAAATTGTTTTCAGTTTGCGACGTGTTCAATCATCAACGTTTCTCAAAATATACGGTGTAATAAAACTTGTTGCATAACAGAACTTACTCGTGAGTGCTGGTCATAAACTTGAAAGATAGTGTATACGAACAATCATTTCATCATGTTTTAACAAATAATTAACCAAACTTTCGTTACTTTTTGCAATCCGCCATCTTGAAACCAAGCGTAATCGATCACAAACTTCGGTTCACGCTTGGTCAGAATAATGACGTCATCACAGCACAACTGAACTCGCGAAAACGCCTAACCAATGACCAAAGCCCAAACATGTTTCTGGTTACAGTCGCGAAAACGCGACCCTGGTCAATCTGGCCGACGATCGCGAAAGATATGTACCTTAACCCGCAAGACCTCATCCGCAAAATAAGAAATCGCAGCGAGTTCAATGCACTGCTAGACCGGATCTACCCGACCTAGGCAGCGCTACTCGAAGAACGCTTAGCGTTGAAACGAGCATACCGATGGTAATGATATTCCCCCTGAAAATTGGACCCTAGTTACGCCACTGACTCTTTTAGATGAAACTGATTTCCCAAAAACGAAAGCAAAACATAATAACAAACTTTCACAAAATCCCTGCGCGTCGGTGGCCGGAAAAACCTATATGAAACAACCAAGCTCTGATGGTCCGGTAAATACTTCAGCCGAAATTGGATAAAACTTTCATGATTTTCTAGAGGGCAAACACCTTTACAGTAAAGTGGCAGTATCTCAAATATCGTCATTTATTTGTACAGCAGGGGTTAATGATACCCGTACAGCAGGGGTTAATGATACCCGCACTCTGGATTGACACAGTGGCGTGGCGTAATTAACGTATAATTATTTCCACGGTACGGCACAATTAATTGTGTTCAAAGTCATTTTCTACAAAAAAGACATCACCTCAGACAAAAATACTTTAACATGTTTGGTACTATTACAAACTTTGCAGACGTTTCCCGTTCTAACGTTTTGTTATTTAAATTACCGCAAATACTCACGAGCTTTTAAGCCTGAGCTTTTCTTTAAAATATAATTATTGCCCCTGTCATGCTTGTCTTTGTTTTACTGGCAAATTTCTTAATCAGACTTAACTTATTTCTATACAGAAAGTATATATTAAACATGTAAATTTACACAAAACAATTACAGAATCATTGTTTAAAGGGAAGATACAACATTTGTAATAACAAGATTACATTTCGTCGCAGTTTCACGAAGTGACAGATTGCTAAAAAATCTGTTTTTTTTTGTTTGTTTTGTTTATGTTTTTTGGTGTGTTTTTTTTTAAATATCACAAAATTTTCTAATTAAAGTAAATACGTTTTTGTAAAATTGAAGTCAACTGTGGTTTTAAGTTTTTACGAAGTAACCAATTGCAGCCTTGTGCATGTATTACTGCGTGTACTTTACGAAGTGACCGATTGCAGCCTTGTGCATGTATACTGCGTGTACTTTACGAAGTGACCGATTGCAGCCTTGTGCATGTATCACTGCATGTACTTTACGAAGTAACCAATTGCAGCCTTGTGCATGTATTACTGCGTGTACTTTACGAAGTGACCGATTACAGCCTTGTGCATCTATTACTGCGTGTACTTTATGAAGTGAACGATTGCAGCCTTGTGCATGTATTACTGCATGTACTTTATGAAGTGACCAATTGCAGCCTTGTGCATGTATTACTGCGTGTACTTTACGAAGTGACCGATTGCAGCCTTGTGCATGTATTACTGCATGTACTTTATGAAGTGACCGATTGCAGCCTTGTGCATGTATTACTGCGTGTACTTTATGAAGTGACCAATTGCAGCCTTGTGCATGTATTACTGCGTGGACTTTACGAAGTGACCGATTGCAGCCTTGTGCATGTATTACTGCGTGTACTTTACGAAGTGACCGATTGCAGCCTTGTGCATGTATACTGCGTGTACTTTACTAAGTGACCGATTGCAGCCTTGTGCATGTATTACTGAGTGTACTTTACGAAGTGACCGATTACAGCCTTGTGCATGTCTTACTGCGTGTACTTTATGCGAACGGCGTGTTTTTAAGTTTTCACGAAGTGACGCGAACGGTCACGCCACACATGTGTTACACGAAGTTGACGTGTGTTCCTATTTACTATTGTACAGGGAACGTTAGTTAATAAGTATTTTACGCGTTTATAGTTAATTTTTCTCTACAAAAAGCATACAGTTACGCTTTATTCGAGATTTCAGCTTGCTAACAAAGTAAAAATTAATGATCTTTGAGATTAGAATGATATCGAAACCACGATTTAAAAAAATTACCAATTTCAATCACTTATATCTCGCAACGCGATTTTACCACTACGTGAATGAATACCAGTATGTCACTTCATACTGCGACGATTTATCATCCAAAGTTATTTACTGCCTTTTTATAAAGAAATGATGAGAAAATACCTGAAAGTGCATGTAGAATAAGGAAAAACAGGCGATATGGTGATATGTGTTCAAGAATGATTAAAACGTTACTTTCTCCCAGAACGATTATTTATATGCCATGTTTAAGAATCGTGTATATCTGCATTCGACACAGATTTGTTGTCGAAATGTATTCCACCAATGAAACCGAGTGCGTTTTGATCACAACACCTCTCTGGAATGCCTCTACTTCACTTCATTCAAACATTACTTTTAGTATTAATTCAGTATAACTGTATGCTGTCATCGTAGGTAGACTCGATGTCTTTTCCTCCTTTCTATCTTCTAAATTTTATCTCGAGGACGGGATCATATGGAATAAGTTTTTATTTGTTTTAATTTATTTGTAAATTTTTGTCAAATTGGTACCACAAAAAACACTTATATACACACTTAAATTACAATATTATGTATTTCTTTATCAGTATAGTGTTCATATTAATTTAATTATTGTAAAACTTGCTCTTATAATTACAATGACAGATCCGTGTTTCAGCGGGCCCAGTCGAAACGAAAGACAAAAACCAATGACAGAAATAAATTTGCAAAGAAGCCTATTGCTGAAAAGTCTGAGTTATCAGATTTGAATATTCTAAAATACTGAAATTCTGTATCTGCTCTTGCCTTAATCAAGCCTGTGCATGAGAAATGTTCTCAAAAATGAGAAATGTTCAAAAAAAAAAATGGAAATTAAACTTACCTTGGGCATTTACTGACTGCGTATTGAGTATAAGCACTGTAGCCAGTAAGAGCGCGTACGCTCCTGTATGGCGTCCCATGTTTTTCTCTTAATTGACAAGCGATATCCTTTATTTGAAATTGTTTCTAAATATCACTTCTTAAAATTCTTAACTTGTGCAATTCCTTGCGTCCTATAAGTTCAGTGATGACGTCTGATCTGAGCCAACATTAGAAAGCTTGGTGATATTTATATTACTTAAAAACTTAACTGGGTCAAATGTCGTCTCTTCACCAAATAATATTTATGTTGAAAAATGTAATAATTATTTTGCCACAATTGGGTCTAAGCTAGCTGCTAAATTCAATGAGAAGGTTCATTACGAGTGGGAGTTACAAGAGAGTATCTACACCTTTAAACTTGAATCAATTAGCACCGATATGGTACTCGAACAACTAAATAATCTAAAGAGTAAATCAAATCTAGATGTGTTGAATATGGACTGTAAACTGCTTAAAATTGGAGCACCTATTATAACACCCTTGTTAACTAAAATTTTAAATATGTCAATAAATGAAGCTAGTGTCCCGGAAGATTGGAAATTTGGTAACGTCACTCCCATTTATAAAGGTTAAGGTTCGGTTGATGATTATGGAAATTATAGACCAATCTGTGTAATAAGTCATGTATCTAAAATTATGGCAAATATTATTTTATCGCAACTAAAAGAATATTTATACGACCATAAATTTATAACTACTGCACAGTCTGCTTATTTAAAGAACCATTCTACAAACACTGCCATACACAATGTTGTTTCAGATATTTTAGAAGGTATTAGCGTTGATGAAACTAATGCTTTGTGTTTTATTGATCTCCAAAAATGTTTCGACACTATTGATCATGAAATGCTATTGAAATTTTTTTATAATTACGGTATTAATAATTTTAATCCCTAGGAAGAATACCGGAAGGTAAATGGCCTACCCAGGTTAAATATTTTGAAATAAAATAAAATAAATAATAAATTACTGGGTTGTTTGTATTCTGAATCATTGAATTCAAAAGATCCCCAAAATACCACCCTCCCTTTTACCCCTAAGAACGTGACCAGGAACTACCCGCGGGCAAATTTCAATAGAAAGAAGTTACTCTTTGTGTTGATCATGATCGTGAGACCAACATTTCACTGTTATTACCCACTCGTTTAAAGGGAATTCAATGAAAGGGGAATTATTTTTGATACAAGAAAAGCTTGTGGATTGTAGTACTATATTCGAAAGGTAAATGTTGCTTCCGGTAACTCTTATTTTCTTATTTCTTTCTTATTTATTTGTTTATTTTTTTTACGGAATTCGCCCCACACAAGGCCAATGGCCACTGCAAGGTGGGGGCTACTAAGTCATTGAGTTGTTACAACGACTCCATACTGAAGAAACCAGCCCCTCGCACCGAAACAAGACAAGTTAATAACCAGCCTCTTCACAGTGCGAATAGGACTGGGAGGGGTAACTAGAACAAGGCAGTTGTTAAACTGCCTCTGTCCCTATAAGCAATTATGGTTAAGTGTCTTGCTCAAGGACACAAGTGTCACGGCCGGGATTAGAATCCACATTCTGCTGCTAACACCAGAACTTGAGTACGGTAAGCTAGACCGCTCGGCCACGACACTCCAAAGCGCATAGCGCATTGTATCCTTTAGGAAATACGTGGTTTATATAATGTAATTATCATCAAAGAAGATCATCTTCTACAAAAACCACCATTATTTTATTAGATATTATATTCTGTGCCAATGTTAAATTAACCTTTTATGGCCCATAGATACAGTACCTTTCAAGCTTTGAATACTTATGTTCACGTATGCATATTCTATTATTACACAAGTTTTAAATTAAGCTCTGCAATCGGGCTAATCACCTGCATCATGATCATCTGTCCACTCGGCTACTTAAGCAGTTCCTATACCCATGGACGGATCATCATGAGCACAGGCCCTGGGCACAAATTCACCACGGGCCCATACACGCGCATAATACTACTAGTACTATGCTACTTAGCCTGCACGCGCACGCACACGCACACGCACTCACTGCATGCCCTCCCCCCAGATAGCCTACATAGTTTTGTTGCACAATAGCACAGAAAGAACCACACAGCATAGGCCTACGTCACGCTGTAGGCTACGTGATTTAATTGGCTTTATTAAACACGTGATTTACATTCAAACAATGCCATAGTCATACATTTACAAAATCACATTTACTCCAATATTTTTAAAATGGTGGGGGGGGGGGCCTTGACATTTAATAGGAACCCGTGGCCCCCCTCCCTAAAAAAACAGAACTTTTTTTTTTTGAAAACCAAGGGCCCCTATTGGCTCCTGGCCCGGGGCACGTGCCCAGTTTGCCCGTGCGGTAATCCGTGCATGCCTATACCTAGAGTCTGACTTGTGTAATATTTTCAGGTAGAGGGGATAACCTACATCATCACGGAGTTGCAATAATGCTATCCAAGTTAGCAGATCAGGCTTTATTAGAATGGAAACCAATTAATGATAGATTAATTTATGCCAGATTTTTCTCTAAATATATAAAACTTACAGTTATTCAAGTATATGCACCCACTAACGAAGCTAACGATGAAGATAAAGATAACTTCTATGAACAACTACAATCCGTCATAGAATTAGTACATATACATGACCTGCTTATTGTAATGGGGGATCTCAATGCAAAAGTTGGAGAGGGCAATGATGGATACGAAAACATCATGGGCAAACATGGACTTGGAGAGAGAAATGAAAATGGAGAAAGACTTGTTGATTTTTGTGGCCTTAATAGCCTGGTAATTACAGGTACCATCTTCCCACATCGACAAATCCATAAGCAAAGATGGGTTTCTCCAGGAGGACGAACAAAGAACCAAATTGATCATGTGTTAGTGAGCAGACAGCATAGGACATCCATAATGGATACTCCAGTTATGAGAGGAGGCGATATAGGCAGCGATCATCAACTAGTACCCACCAAAATTAAGTTGAAGCTAAAAAGGAAACAACAAATTAAGGCAAACAGAAGGAAATTTGACACAACAAAGGTAAACAAAACAGACATTGGAACTCAATTCACAATCAAACTAAAGAACAGGCATGATGAGCTCCAAGATTATGATGTATCAGAGGATATTGTGGAAACGAAATGGCAAAAATTCGAGGATGCTTACAAGGAAACTGCAAAAGAAGTACTTGGGTACAAACAGAAGGGGAAAAAACCATGGATCAGCAAGGAGTCATGGAGCTTGGTCGAGGAGAGGAAAAGATTGAAGATCAATATCGAACAGACAAAATCAAATAGAATCAAACAAAATCTTAAAGAAAACTACAGACATATAGATAAGGAAGTTAAGAAAAGTATGAGGAAGGACAAGAGAAAGTGGACAGATGATCTCGCAACAGAGGCTGAGAAAGCAGCAGGCAATGGGAGAATGAAAGAATTATATGAAATAACTAAGACAATTAGCAACGATAAACGCAAAACAATTAATGCCGTTAAAGACAAATCTGGTAATCTCTTAATAGAGGAGTCTGCAAGGAAAGAAAGGTGGCGCGAACATTTCGAAGATATTCTAAACCGACCAATACCTGTTAACCCGATAACAGAAGTGACAAATGACCCTGTTATTGATGATATCAATATAGGCTACATTTCAAAAGCAGAAATTTGTGCAGCAGTTAAGAGGTTAAAGAATGGGAAATTCGGAGGAAAAGATGAAATCACAGCAGAGTTGTTAAAAGTGGACATAAATACAACAGTTCAATGGCTTGATAATCTTTTCAAAACAATATGGGATCATGAAGTAGTGCCAAGGACATGGAAGCAGGAGCTTATTGTTAAAATACCAAAGAAAGGTGACCTAACAGATTGTGGCAATTGGAGAGGTATCACTTTAACATCTGTTCCAAGCAAAGTATTTGGTAGAGTGCTCATTGATAGAATTAGAGATGGAGTTAACAACAAGTTGAGAGACGAACAAGCAGGTTTTAGAAAAGGCAGAAGTACAGTTGAGCAAATATTTGTGTTGCGCAACATAGTAGAAGAAGCTGTGGAATGGCAGTCAACCTTACACATTACGTTTGTGGACTTTGAAAAGGCATTTGATTCTGTGTATAGGGAGAGCCTTTGGAAGATCATGGCTAGTTATGGAATTCCGCATAAAATACTGAAAATGGTCCAGATCCTGTACGAAGACAGTGAATGCGCTGTGATAGATGAAGGAGTGGAGTCAGATTGGTTTAAGGTAAAAACAGGAGTGAAACAAGCCGATGTAATGTCTGGATTCATTTTTCTGTTGGTGGTGGATTGGATAATGAAGAAAACAACAGAAGGAAACAACACAGGGATAAGGTGGAGATTCATGAACAAATTGGAGGACTTGGACTTTGCAGATGATATTGCACTTTTGTAATCTAACTTGAAACACATGCAAACTAAGACAACACAACTTAATGAATATGCATCTAGAACTGGACTCAAAATTAACAAGAAGAAAACCGAAGTTCTACGAATAAACAGCAACAACAACAGCAGCATTATAATTGATGACCATCATTTAAAGGAGGTTGATAAATACACATACTTAGGAGCCATCATCAGCAAACAAGGAGGAGGGGGTGAGGACATTTCCAGCTGAATTTGTAAAGCAAGGATATCATAGATTATTCAGCTCTCTCGTCATATCAGTGCTACTTTATAGCTGCGAAACATGGCAGATCAACGAAAGCGACAATAAGAAGATGGACACATTTCAATTCAAATGCCTTAGAAGAATTTTGAAAATTAGATAGCCTTATGTCGTGTCAAACGATGAAATACTCACTAGAACAAAATTAAAACGAATCAGTGATGAAGTGAAAACTAGAAGATGGAAATGGATCGGCCATGTTCTTAGAATGGAGGATAATTGCCACTGCAGGACTGCAATGACTTGGGTCCCTGAAGGCAGGAGGAAAGTTGGTCGTCCGAAAACAACATGGAGACGTACTGTAGAGAAAGAAAGGAGAGAGTTGGGATGGAAGTCATGGAATGAAGCCAAGCCTGTGGCCAGTAACAGAGCACAGTGGAGAGAGTGCACTGCAGCCTTATGGGCCACTTGGCCCGAAGAGGATAGGTGAGGTGAGGTGAGTCTTGCTCAAGGACACAAGTGTCACGGCCGGGATTAGAATCCACATTCTGCTGCTAACACCAGAACTTGAGTCCGGTAAGCTAGACCGCTCGGCCACGACACTCCAAAGCGCATAGCGCATTGTATTCTTTAGAAAATACGTGGTTTATATAATGTAATTATCATCAAAGAAGATCATCTTCTACAAAAACCACCATTATTTTGTTAGATATTATATTCTGTGCCAATGTTAAATTAGCCTTTTATGGCCCATAGATACAGTACCTTTCAAGCTTTGAATACTTATGTTCACGTATGCATATTCTATTATTACACAAGTTTTAAATTAAGCACTGCAATCGGGCTAATCACCTGCATCATGATCATCTGTCCACTCGGCTACTTAAGCAGTTCCTATACCTAGAGTCTGACTTTCTCCTGAAGACGATCAGAGTACACTGATGGAAACGTCGAGTTTCAAAACCACAGGTTCTTCTCAGAAGCAACACTCACTACAACTCCTAAGAGATTGTTTACATGGAGCCACTGTTAACCTTATTTCTACTGTACTTCCACCATGCAAAACTTCAAATCCGCCTTATCAGCACTACACTATTAGAAAAGATGTTAAGTGATTGGTAATTACCCCAACAGAAAAGAAGCTTTCTAAGTTTTAAGATGGTAATGCTAACAAATATCCTGAGAAGTCATTCAGTCTGCATGTATTTTGGAATTTTTGAGAAAACATGAATTAACAATTCATATCATTCGTATCATCAAGATCTACATTAGAAAGAATACTAATAATCTCAATGCATTTTGACCATTTTCTCCTTTAAAGGTATTGGTATAAGTATCATAAAATATTACTGGTAGAAGTATGGATCTTTCCTGATAATGTTTGTGTCCAAGGTGCTTTCATCTTTAAGAAAAGTGAAACAATTGTCCATATCTTTTAGTCCGAATTTAAGACGTGGTACCGGCAGCTAGAACTGTCCACTATGTGAATGAATACTGGCCGTCTATATTGACTAGTGATATAAATTAGACAATAAATGTTTTCAGTTTTCTCCCAAACGTGTTGACCGATTGAGATGAAACGTTCACAGGTTGGTTGTGTAATGTGTATATTGATTCAAAGAAAGTATGGATACTTTATAACAATCACTTAATACTATACCTCACCTTTAACGACACAACGAAATGAGCTTCTGTACATAACAATGGATGCATTTACAGATATTTAAGCCAACGTTTATACGGCCTGTAGCAGACATGTAAGTTTTATACAATGAATCCAATGGGGATGAATCTAGGAAACCTAATGCGACACTCAGTTTCTATTAAACTTACAATATTATTGTTTAAGAAATTGTGCATCACATCAACATCAAATTAGTTAATAATGAAATTAATTATGAGTGAGTTCTCTCTATGTGTCCAAACCAAGCTCGGCTATATACGATGACTAATGTACAACAATCCTTTGATATCACGAGAGGGAAAAAGTAATCTGGCAATTTTTAAGTTATCTGAATCCACACAATAATGTTAATTGGCATACAGGGAATCTGACTTAGATGGCCGCAATAGGCTACTGCGTAGAAAGCAATAGACTACTGCGTAGGAGATTCCGTCTGTTTCGTTGATCATTCAAAGTAATGTTATGAGTTTTATATTATATGTTTATATGGCTACGTGTGATGTGTAACACATGCAATGGCAAAGTCTGAATGAGTATTCAGAATACATCAATAGGCAGATTTTTGTTTAGCAACCCATGCGTATCAACACAAGGATTTGCTTCGTAATACATGTTGGTATACTGCCAAATTGTTGACAATGGCATCTGTTGGGATGGAAAAGGTTTTGATCCTCAACCAGAACAACATGTTCGAAATTAATCCGCCAGCCACTGTATATTGAATAACTCACACACGTTTCATTAACTATACTCTTCCCATCATTGCTCCCTGCAGAATATCATGTTCAATGCATGCGCATCAGTAAATGGACGCCTATTCAAAGCTTTCAACAGCTCCGATCAACCTCAGCCTCATTTTGTTTCCCCAGCAGTATCGACCCCATCGCTATCAAGCACTACTAAACGAGATAGGCCCTGGGTACAAACATGTCAACATGTCCGGTCACACACATATATATACATATGGACTTTTGACTTCAAATCCAACTATATTTCACATCACACTATTATACAAAATGTGTACAATAATACAGGGGTATCAATAGTAAATAACTGTGAAATAAACAGTAACAATCTACTAGTCAGTTTACATGACAACATACAAAAAGTTTGAAAAATTACTATATCACAGGCCCTTTGATGAGGACCGTTCAATATTCAGACTCAGGATCAGAAATCCCATGAGTCTAAACTCAAGACCTGGGGTAGTTTAACCAATATACGGATTCATGTTGGAGGTTTAATAAATCTGACGGTCCATATTAATTCTCCGACCATCAGTTGTCATCTGACAGGAATACAAGGCTATTGTCATTTGTCGATTACATTGATTAAAGTTGTTGCTCTAAAAGTTGTGTGATTTTTTCACAAATCTTTTCCCCCCATATGTTTATGTTTGTTAATACTTTTTCCACCCATGAGAGAAATCATTATGTTTATGTGGCAACGTGTGATGTAAACAGCAACATGTGAATGGGGAATCAGACAACGGGCAGACAACCAGCACAACCAACACAAAGCTTTCCTAAGTGATGCATGTTGGTATTCAACATTAACAAACATTAACATATTGATGGAATTCTTTGCGTAAGGGATATTAATATTAAATATGACGTAATTTTTTCTTCGCCTCCATGGCAATGAACACGTAAAATGTCTGATGATGTCTACGTGCTATACAGCTTCCTATGGGATACGTGTTAGCACCAACAGAGGAGAGTGTTCCAATGGAGAGTAGTTTTGGTTTTCAACCAAAAAAGTTGATTTCTAACAAAAAATAATCAGCAGCTCAGGCAGAATAATTTCACAGGATGTTTGATACCATGATTTAGGTGAACTGATGTGTTTAGTAGACAAGATGGCTTAATCTAAGACATCTATGCCTAAAGGATGTAGGTAGGTCGTCTTAGACAACTGTTACGAACTTCGAGAAACTACCGCTTCCTATAACGGCTATACCTGTGAACATACTGGAATATTTCATTTCAACTACGTAGGCCTACCTAATCGCTGCCATTTTCCCTAGATGAGGGGACTCATTACACTTTTAAAGCTTTGCGTGCAAACAGGTTTTGTGAAATATCCCCCCCTCCCAAAAAAAAGGAAGGAAATTCACAATGAGGGTACAAAGGTTATTCTAGCAACGCCCAAAACCTATAACTGTGAAATGTTATAGGTAAAACACAAAGCACAAACACAGTTATGGTTTGGTGATTTATATTGAATTTATGTTATGCCCCAGGCACTGAGTACCTCTGTTAGTGAGACTGAATACTTGTAGTCGGCAATTGATTCATTGGTCTATGCCTTTGGAGTTAGGATCCATCACTGCTGTACATATAGCTACATGTTGGCACACATAGGCCTACAGTAAATGACTAAAATATTATTCGTTCCCTCATATCCAGTTTAACAACAAAATTACATGAAAATGGCATAAAGCCGTAAAATAATAAGAACGTATAAGAAAACAAAAATCAACAATCTGAGACAAAATAAAGAGAGACTAAGATAACCGAAAAGAAAACTAAAAGATAACCGAAAAGACAACTAAAAGATAACCGAAAAGACAACTAAAAAACAACAACTTAATCACTGTGACAATGACAAGATAACTACTGTAGAAACTCTTCAAGTCAACGTTTTCGTAAGGTGACGAATCATCCCACACAAATCCACGTTTTAAGAAAATCGTATTTGAAGTTGAACTGTTTTCGAAATCGCAATTTCAAATAACTAATACACAAAAATACAATAGCCACCACAACAAACATTACGTGAACCATGAAAATGTGTACTTTTCATGGTTTTGTAAACCAATTGTACGTCACTGATTGTTTTTCATGTTTTATAAACCATAGAAAAGGGTGCGAATTTCAATAGAAAGAAATTACTTATTGTAATGATCATGACTGACAATTCACTATTGTTACCCACTCGTTTAAAGGGAATTCGGTTAAAGGGGAATTATTTGTTCTACTTAATTATAAGAAAAGCTTGCATTGCAGATTGTAGTACTAGGCCCCTATATTTGACACATACGCTGTAAGGTAAATGTTGCTTGGTTCCACCAAACATTTGTTTCCATCTTGTTTATTTGTTTTATCGAGCACATATCCTTTGAAAATACGTTGTTTATATTATGTAATTATCATCAAAGAAGATAATCTTCTACAAAAATCACCACTTGTTAGATATTGTATTTTGTATCATTGCAAAATTAGCCTCTTATGACAAACATGCAGATACAGCACCTTTCAAGTTTAGGAAAATCGGTATCGATTACGGCGACTGTCAGCCGTATTCTACCTATGATTATTCGAGATCGAATGCGTGAAAGGTAGGAATCGATTATCTCTAGGAAACAGTATGGATTTAGGGCAAACAGATCGACGAATGATGCGATTTATGTGATTAATCAGACATTAAAGAAGTTAAAAGGAGGTGTATATCTAGAGCTCATTGATTTTAAAGCGGCATATGGTGATTAGATTCCAAGTCCAAGGAAGCTGCTATGGGACGTTGTTTCATTTCACACCAAGGCGATGAAATTGACTAACATCCTGAGAGCGATGTATTCTGGGACTACGGCCAAAGTCAAGGGTGACAAGCGGGAATTTGCTACCCAGACTGGGTGTAGACTGGGTGTAGACTGGGTGTAGACTGGGTGTAGACTGGGTGTAGACTGGGTGTAGACTGGGTGTAGACAGGGTGCCCAGGAATCCCCAGCAGTGTTCAACATATACCAAGATACTGTCCTCAAATGCACAGAGTACGAAAAAATACTTTAAAATACCCAGACGCTAGGCTAGAATACCGGTACAAGATCCCCGACGAAGCCGCGACAAGATTACGGATGCTTTTATACGCTGACGACATCTGTCTTTTTTTGTCAACGACAAGTGTGTTTTAGAAGGTATTATGAACATCTACAACCGAACTTTTAGCGAATTTGGCCTTATGATCTCCCTCCCAAAAACTGAAACCCTCGGATTCAATGTCCCCACCGAATAATTCCAAGCCAATCACTCATCAAAATCGACGACCATCCAATTAAAAACTCATCTAAATTCCGTTACTTGGGCTTCACCCCGTCAAACGAAAAATACGTTAAGTTCATGACTCAGCGAATCGGTGCGGCATTCTCAAAGTGGTCAGAAATGCAAAATGGTTCTATCTGACAACAGGATTAAGTTGCGAACTTGGGTGAAATTTCTGGAAGCGTGCGTTACATATAGGTATTAACAAAAGTTCCCGTTATAATCTCAGGTCAAGTAGTAATGGTCTTGTTTTAGAGTACCCTAAGGGCAAGATGCTTGCTACGCTGGGTGCTAGAGCATTTTCTTCGGCAGCCCCAGTGCTCTGGAATACACTTCCGCGTCACATTCGCAATGAATAGACACTTGATTCTTTTAAACGTAAGATTAAAACATACCTTTTTAATGAAGCCTTTAAAAAAAAATTTTTTTTCTCTTTTCCTTAATTGTACTTTTGATGAGAACCAAGCCAGTTAGGCTATATTCCTTTAATTAGTATAGGTAGGTTAAAGGCGTCTGTCTCCGGGAAAGATCGAGACATCACCGATGCCAGTGGGGGTACATTGACATAGATCCTCCTCTAGCGGGACAGACGTAACCCCATACTGAGGTTTGGGAGCTGGCTTGGCAACCTTATCTGTTCTGATTAAAAATATAAAAATTAAAATTAAAAAAAGTGATTTGTGTTTAATTTCTTGTTTGTATTTATATCTGTTTATTCTATGCCGTGTTCATTTTTTGTTAGGCGCTTTTGATCATTTTTAAATGCAAACAGCGCAATAGAAATGTTTAATTTATTATTATTATTATTATTATAATAGTAAATAATTGTGAAACAAAAAGTAACAAAACAACTAGTAAGGGGAAATTCAAGAAGGTTACCGGTAGCAAAGAAAGAAAGATAAAACATTTATTATCCCACAAGGGAAAATTAAACAGACCTTGCCCCAAAAACTGGTTATAAAACAATAAACTAACATTAGACAATATATTGTAACAAATTATATAATTCCTTTGATAAAGACACAGATCTTTCATCTGAAATTGAAAATAATTATATGGTTTAAGGGATATAAGAATTACAATAATCAATATTATGTCATGACATAAAAGGCCAAGTCTAAAAGTTGCTAACCCCAAGTATTATTTTGTAAATAATGTAAACCCACGATGACTGCATCTACTTCATACAAACGAATAGAAATTAAAAATCACTGCACTACAAATGTAATGGGGCTAGTCACAAAGGAATCGATAAGGTAAACAATAGACCGATTTATTAAGTCCTATTACGTACTGACCAATCACACCTATTGACCAATCACATGTTAAAATAGCTGTATTGCGTGGATGATAAACGTAAACAAGCCACCATTAGGAATGACTTGACGATCAAGGGGCGAGGCTTAAGTGTTGTACCACGGGTGCCGTTGCTAGGCAGTTACTATATGGTGGGCGGGGATTAATGGATCGGCGTATTGATTCCAGAGCGATTTTTCTGTGCTCGTGGAAGACATGATATTTAGTTTGGACCAGCCGGCGTTGAGCTTGTAAATTACGTCACGCGTATTTAAATGGTCCAGATTCCGCATGAAAAAGAAAAAAAACTCGATTAATTTTTGCAGAAAGGGATAGAGAAAAACATTTTGGAATCATCCCCAACTTAAGCAGTTCATTTACACCACTGGATTACTGATACCATAATGGGCCTTTTAAGGCTGATTATTTAAACAAAAACCTTCCAAAACAAATTCCATAAGCAATACTACGAAGGAGGCCATGCACATCTGCTGTCATATTTATTAACAGGAATATTATGACTTTTGCTACCCATACGAAAGAGCATTATGTTTGTGGCAGCGTGTGATGTGAATCATATACATGTAGGTAAACAGCCAAAGTCAGAATCCATCAATAGACATATTTAATCTTAGTATCCCATGCGTATCCACCGAAGGCTTTGCTGGGTGATTTATGTAACTATAAAACACAGAATTCCTGATTTGCATGTAGCAGCAGGCATGTAACTTGTCTATTGATATGCCTATGTGATACATACTGATGTTTCATATGTGATACGTGTCCATACCAAAAGCAAACAGTATTCCAATGGACAGTCTTTCAATTTATTTTCAATTTAAGTTTATTTCTATTAAAAATAAGAGTAGCTTGGGCAGAATAATTTTACAGGATGTTTGACAAGTATGATTTTGGTGAATTTAAAATAATTGTTTGACAAGATGGCTTAATGTAAGATGCCTTAAGGATGTAGGTAGGTCGTCTCAGACAAATGTTGGGAAACTTTGAGAAACTACCGCTTCGTATAACGGCTATACCTGTGAACATATTGGAATATTTCATTTCAACTACGTAGGCCTACTTCTGCCTATAATCGCTGCCATTTTCCTTTGATGACGGGGCTTAGTGTACTTTTGCTTTGCGTGCAAACAGGATTTGTTGAATAATTTCCCCCAAAAAATACAAACGAAAGTTACAATGAGGGTAGAAAGGTTATTCTAGCAACGCCCAAAACCTACTGAGAATTTGTATTCAATGTATTTGCGAGCATAACTCATGATATAATACAGAAATACCTCGTAAAGCATAAACATAGTTATGGTTTGGTGATATTGAATTTGTGCCCCAGGCACTAAGTACCTGTGCTAGTGTGTGTAAATTAGGGCTGTGCCGGCTATCCGGATACCCGACCGAAACTGTCATTACCCGGTTCCATTTTTCGGTTCCAATTACCCGTAAACGACTTTTTAAAATTCGGACTTAACATTTGAGCGGAGTGAACCGAAATCTGTCACTCTTGAACAATGTAATGTTTACACTTTTACAGACAATTATCTTAAAGTTCGCATTGATAACGATCAACCATTCCATATTGCTGTTGCATATTTCCCGGTTGAGGGCTCTGATAATGACACTACTGAAGAAATGTACGGACAACTCTTGTCTGAAGTTATGCTTCTTGAGAACGAAGAGATTGACCCTCGTATCTTAATCATGGGTGACATGAATGCGCGAATTGGCCGGGAAATAAGCAATGGTGATCCTGTTTTGAATTCAAATGGTGTGCGGCTCCTTAATTTCTGTGATGATGCAAATTTTTCAATCTTAAATCGCCACAGAAATTGCCACGGCAAAATTACTTGGTTTAGAGGTAGTCTGCAAAGTACTATCGATTACATGATATGTTCTAATAACCTTGTTAATTGTGTTCATGAATTGATTGTTGATGAAGACCGTAAATACGGTTTAGGGAGTGATCACAATGTTTTGTCTCTAACAATGCGCTTGCAAAATAATTTCCCTGCCAAACAAAATGACAATGTTGTCAAAAGGATTTATTGGGATGTTAAGGAAGACAAGACTTTATTGTGATCGTTTGCGGATTAATCTCGATAATTGGGATATTGATTCTTTTGACGATCCTGATACTCTGTGGGACTCTTGGAAAGACCACATCCTGGCGGCAGCGACTGTAGGATTAGGGGTAAAAGAGTCGAGGGTTAAGTGCAATTCATGGTTTGATGATAGTATTGATGAGGGTATCAAGGGTCGTAGAAGTGCCGCTAGATTGCACAGACAATGGGCGCGGGGTGACAGATCTGACAAAGACTTAGGAGATTTACTTTGGCAAGATTATCAGGAAAAGCGTACTCGTGTAAAACAACTAATTAGGAATAAAATCACTGAGATGCTGGTTAATAGATCCATTAATATCGCTAATAAGGGTGGACCATCGTGTAGGGATTTTTGGAAAGTTTTGAAGGGAAGCAATAATAATCGCGATAACCCCAGTATTAATTGCATACAATCTCCTTACTCTAACCATTTCTGATAAGGCAAAACTGAACCAGACGGTTCTTCAATACTGGCGTACTCTGGGTAAAATGCATTTAAATCTAAATGATGATGATAATGAGCGCACTCGGAGTTGTAGAGCTAAGAGTTTTGTTAACAATCTCAGAGGTAAGACAGACAGTGCTAATGAGGGTAGGGATAATAGTAATTGTATTTATGACGTTGATATTAACATGGATATTCTAATCGAAGCCTTGAACATAGCCAAAAACAACAAATCTCCAGGTATTGATGGCATTACGAACGAGCTCTTAAAAAATGGGGGTGAGTGTTTAAATCGGTCGCTTTTGGATATGTTTAGAAAGTTTATTTTGTTTGAAAAGATCCCCGAGGAATGGAATCGCGGTATCATTGTACCCATATTTTAGAAAGGTGACCGTAAGGATTTGAACAACTATAGGGGGATTTCCCTGACCTCATGTGTTGCAAAAATATTTAACAGAATTATTGCAATGAATATCTCCGATTTCCTGGAAAGTACAAATGCTCTTTCGGAAGTCCAGGGAGGGTTCCGTTCGTCTTATCGATGTGACGATCATATTTTTACCCTTAAAAGCATAGCCGCGTGTCGTCTTGCAGAGGGTAAAAAACTTTTATGGCCTTCCTGGATTTCCGAAAAGCTTTTGACACAGTTTGGAGAGATGGTCTTCTTATGGCAGCGTGGAATACAGGGTTAAGGGGTAGAATTTGGAGATTAATCGATGCACTCTACGATAATGTCCAGGCTCGGGTTAAATTTGGGAATATTAATACGGAATTTTTCGAAGTGACTGACGGGGTAAAACAGGGCTGTGTCCTGTCTCCGGTTTTATTTTCTATTTTTATCAACGAATTCACTAAATTACTCAAGGCTCATGATTTAGGGGTAAGAATTCACGATGTTTGTGTGGGAAGCCTCTTTTGGGCGGACGATGTTGTCTTACTGGCTAAATGACGAGAATGAACTTAACAGTATGTTAATTAACATACTGTTAAGTTCATTCTCTCAACCTAGCTGCCGATTTTGCAAATGAATGGAGACTGAGTTATAATCACGATAAGTCCAATGTCTTAATTACAGGTCAAAGGGTTAACAAAGACAAATTATGGAAACTTGGTGATAGATTGATTTCGGAAGTGGATTCTTATAAGTACTTGGGTGTTAATATATCTCGCAATCTATCGGATCATGCACATATTGATGAAGTTGTTAAAAAAGGGAGTAGACTGATTGCTTACATTAAGTCTATTATCGCCAACTTTGACGACTATAATCGCGTCTATTATGGGGATATACTATGGAGGACGATTGCGCTCCCGTCGATCAATTATGCATGTGCTGTATGGTCCTGTAGCCAGTCAGATCTTCACAGAATTGATAACTTGCAATCGCAAATGGCGCGACATATTCTGAAGGCTCCACGCAATACGCCGCGTGTTGCACTCTACGGCGATCTCGGCTGGTCGCCTCTTTCCACATTTCATAATATCGCGAGGGCGAAATACCTCTCTAGAGTTATTAATATGGAAATGCATCGCTGGCCCAAGCTCCTCTTACTTACTATGCTTAGCCTTGGCTGCGAATTTAATCAGTTGCGCTTCAAATTTTTAAATAGCGCTCAAAATATTCTTACCAGCCGCGATTTGAATACAATTTTTGACTGTGCGAAAACTGGGGAGCCCCTTTTCGATCCGCACTTGGCTAAATCGATTAAGCGCGTGCTTATGGATATTTCAGATAATGATTGGTTGGAAGAAGCTTGCTCCAAATCTTCACTAACTGATTATGTAACCATCAAAGATCGCCCATGTTTAGAAAGTTATCTTTTGGATAAAACTGACTTCCATGGCGTCAGTCTCAAATTTAAACTCCGCTCCAACACTCTTCCACTCAATCGCAGAATTAGAAATTGGACGGCAGATAATGACGGTACGTGCAACCTATGTAACTCCGGTATTGAAGATGTTAGACACTTCTTGTTTACATGTCATGCTCTTAATAATATTAGATCCGAAGAATATACAAAGTTAGAAAACTATCTTATGTCAAATGAATATTATGATATATGGGAGATTTTTATATCCGGCAGCTTAGATGTTAAATATCGTCTCACACTTGGGAGCACCTCAAGTATATTCTGTAATATAGAAAATGCCGATATAATTCATTCATTATTTGATACTTTCTGTAAATCATATGTTAAGCGTGCGTGGAAATTGAGATCCGATATTATTCGGACTACAATGTAAATAATCTCTTCTTGCATACTTCGTTGCTGTAATTTTTTTTATATATGTTTTATATTTTTACTATATTTTCTAGAACTCATTTTAAATCAACTTGGGTTCCAATGGTCATTGTTAGCTATAGGCCTATGATTGACGGTACACCCTCAGATTTGGTGTCGCGCGTGCATCCCTTGTTCTGGACAACACCTACGACGTCAAAACTGAGAGTGTATCATCACACATTTTTGTATCTTGTTAATTTGCTTTTAAATGTGTTTTGTATTATTTATGTGTATGTGTGTCGGACGCACCGCCTTTTGGCCGAGTGCCACTGTTGTAAAAGTGTAAGTCCAAATAACTAACTAACTAAACTGTCTTTAAATTAAAGAGATTACACTACAATAAAGCCTTTGTAGTATTTTAAGGACATTTTCCATACATTTTTCTCCAACTGTTTGTGATATGTATCGAGGCTGCAAAGGGCATGGTAGCGGCTGCTTCAAACAACTTATCAAACCAGCATTACAGGAGGGAATATTTGCCTATTGTTTTAATTAAAACGACACAATAAACAACAGATCGATTTAAGTATGGTATCCTCTGTATTATAAAGGTCAATTTTAACATTTACAGTACATGTATTTGTACACCACCAGAGGCATGTTTTCAACAAAAATGAAAACGGGTGTCTGGATATCCGAAGTTTCCTGATTTCGGGTATCCGGTTCCAAAAATATCCGAAAACGCACACACCTAGTGTGAATACATGTAGTCGGGAATGGCTTCATTGGTCCATACATATATAGGCCTAATATATAGCTACAGGTTTGACACACATCCAGAATAAAGGTTAATTATGATAATTTCTATCGATAAATTGTTAAAATGGACCTAAAGCATGATTTTAACCGATTCTCAACTTATTCAGGACATTCTCATTCACTTCTTCAGCAAGAAAATACATTTTGTTTGATCTATTTTTTTCAGTTATTAATTTGTTTTCACAGTTTAAATCACAAAGCTATACATAGACCTACATATCCATTTTAACAAAGAAATTCCATAAAGCTGTGAAATAATAAGAACGTATAAGAAAACAAAAATCAACAACCCAAGACAAAATAAAGAGAGATTCTATAAGATAACCGAAAAGACAACTAAAAGATAACCGACAAGACAACTAAAAGATAACCGAAAACACAACTAAAAGATAACCTAAAAGACAAGTAAAAGAAAACCGAAAAGACAACTAAAAGATAACCGAAAAGACAACTAATTACTCTGACGTTGACGAGATACCTACTGTAGAAGCTTTTCAAGTCAAACCGTTTTCATAAAGTGACAAATCAGCCCACACAAATCCACGTTTTAAGAAAACTACATTTGAAGTTGAACCGTTTACGAAATTGCAATTTCAAACACTTTTGGGGAAAAATAATATTCAAAAATACAATTTATATAGCCACCACAACAAACGTGATGCGAACCATGAAATTGAACGTCGTATTATTTACAAACCATACACCAAAAAAAATGTATATTGTCAGGGAGGGAGCCACCCATAGTGGCTACGTGACACTTTATGGTTTATAAATCATGAAATTGTACGTCGCTGTTCGTTTTTCATTTTTTATAAACCAAAGAATAGTATGCAAAAACGTACTGTACATGGCATTTAAACCATGAAAGTTTACGCTATAAATGTATCATGGTATATGAACAGTGGAGTTTCATGGTTTATAAACAATAATGTTAAAATGTTATTGTAATGGTACATAAATCATAAAAATAGCATTGAAAAAATTATAGTTGACATACGCCCTATAATTAGGCTTAATCATGGTATAAAACATGCTTAAAATAAATAATGATTTGAGAAACGGCCCCTCATATTACACCAATGCTTGCATCTTTGTTACACGTACATGATAATACTTTGACATATTGTTATACGAGGTTGCTAGCAGCAGAGCACACTGTAATGGAACTTCAAAACAATCCATTGTCTGTTGCAGTCATTGTACCTACTTCCAGGTACCACGAGGGCTGCAAGGGCGTTCGCACTTCGTATATGCAGTTCAGGATGACCTAGATTGACAAGGTTTTATCTGCATGTGCACCAGGACTGGTAGCATGGCTTAAAGTGCTAATGAAATGCCATTTTATACAGTATATACATTTTGTCAAATATCCATGATTCTGGACAGCTTAAACAAAATAACAAAATAAAATTTAGATGTAAAGTGAAGAATTAATGTACTTTTTAAATTTATAAATATTTCTATGCTACAACTTGACACACGAGGGCCGCACACTGTTTCATTAGATCATAACAGCATGCAGCACTGAAAGTGCACAAAATCAAAACCCCAAACTCTTGCCCAATTAAGCAGCCGTCACCTCAAAAAGTTAACTGGTAACCAATTAGTCAGTTTACGTTACAACATACAACATTAAGAGAACTGACGTGTGAAAAGACGAGGAATTTAATCAACTTTTATGCATGAAAGCATTAAACGAGGCTCTGGGTACAAGGTCCTAATCCTGCTGTGACATCACTAATATGCTCATGAATATGTTTTACCATTATCATAAAGACCAATTATAAAAAGTGCCAAAACACACAAATTGGAAATTAAAAGGAAGAAAAGTAATGTCAACATGGATAATGACATGTCAGTTCACACGACAGCATACTAGTCAGTTTACATGACAGCATACTAGTCAGTTTACACGACAGCATTCTAGTCAGTTTACTTGACAGCATACTAGTCAGTTTACACGACAGCATACTAGTCAGTTTACACGACAGCATACTAATCAGTTTACACGACAGCATACTAGTCAGTTCACATGACAGCATACTAGTCAGTTTACACGACAGCATACTAGTCAGTTTACATGACAGCATACTAGTCAGTTTACATGACAGCATACTAGTCAGTTTACATGACAGCATACTAGTCAGTTTACTTGAGAGCATACTAGTCAGTTTACATGACAGCATACTAGTCAGTGTACATGACAGCATACTAGTCAGTTTACATGACAGCATACTAGTCAGTTTACATGATAGCATACTAGTCAGTTTACTTGAGAGCATACTAGTCAGTTCACATGACAGCATACTAGTCAGTTTACTTGAGAGCATTCTTGTCAGTTTACACGACAGCATACTTGCCAGTTTACACGACAGCATACTAGTCAGTTTACTTGACAGCATACTAGTCAGTTTACACGACAGCATACTAGTCAGTTTACACGACAGCATACTAATCAGTTTACACGACAGCATACTAGTCAGTTCACACGACAGCATACTAGTCAGTTTACACGACAGCATACTAGTCAGTTTACTTGACAGCATACTAGTCAGTTTACACGACAGCATACTAGTCAGTTTACACGACAGCATACTAGTCAGTTTACTTGACAGCATACTAGTCAGTTTACACGACAGCATACTAGTCAGTTTACACATAGAGAAAGGACACAGGAGTCACAACTTCGTTTTTATTACCCCAGCAATCAACAATCCAATTAGCGCTATGTAGAAAGTCTATGGGACCTCCCGCGGCTCGTGTAAATATTGCTTACCGCAGCAAGCCCTTTGCGTCCTATGTGTGTTACCGCGTTTCGCTGCTCATCGCTGGTCCTCGTCTTTTTTCTTCCCCTGACTCATGCCTTACTGGAGCAGAGTTTCTCTCAACAAACAAGTACAGCGCATGCGTTTGTTAGCGCTTGTGCTTGGCATGGATTGCTTTTCGTTGAGTTGATCGGCCGCTTTCTGTCGCAGTTTGAACCGTCAAAATCGGCCGATTTCTTGGTGAGTTACGACGTAATATATCAGGAAGTGAAACATGAAAACCTAAACAATATGATATTACTATTTTATGTAGATCTTGTTTTCCTACGGCTCCCTACGTCAGACAAACATGTTGATGTTTTCGTAAGTGTTTTCTCAACACGTTAATATCCGTATGGACTTCATACACAGAACTACACAATCGGGAAAATCGTCTTGAAAATTCTCTTTTTTTTTACATTTCGAGATTTTGTAACGATGTACATTTTGTAGTATATTTATCAAAATTGCAACTTATATAATTTAAACGTTATTTCATTGTTTAAAAATCGTCAAATAAGCCTCATTTCATGGGCATGTCTTGTCAAAATGGGCATGATAAGCTCTGTGAAGACGGCATGAATGATTGTTTGCAGAATAATACATGCAACAGTCGTTTATCTTATATGTTTTTGTGCACGTTGTATAGGGAAAGAAGCCAACGACTGTTTCCTGTGTGTGTATTTAACTTTTTATGTTGGGTTATTTGAATTGAATATTGAACTAGGCTATTTTAGTACCTAGTTTTGCTTTATACATGAAATAACATTCATTTGGCCACATTAAAACCTGAATAGTATAAATTGGTAACATTTCACAGTATATTTTTTATAACAAATTATAGTTTTCAGATTAATATATTTTTTTAGGCCCCCTACAAATTTTTTTTTTTTTTTTTAATTATAGGCCTGGTTTCCAGATGCAAAAAAAAAATTTTATTTGGCTCATTAACAATAAATGAATTATTATATTTTTTATAATTAGTATTTCATATTTTAAGTGTTGAAATCAAACAAAACAAATAATATAGTGCAATTTTAATCAAATGCCACTCGATTATTAATGTTATCTTTTATTTTTCTCCTGCATGGCTGCCAGTAACTTTTTAGATCATGTTTGCTCTAATAATTGTACATGCATCTCTTTCTTTTTTTGTGCAGATTTTGGCTAAACAGACTGCATCCGGGACGAGATAGGGACGAGAACGGTCCCCCGCGCATTGACGATACACCCCTCCCCAAAAGACCCAAACAAAAGTAAAATTAGGTCATACAATACAAGCAATCAATCAATAGTGAATGACATTGTCAATTTAATGATGTATAAATATTGTAATCTGTATACACTGATCCGACTACTGAACTGAGGTGGTTCCATATGCTCATAAGCTTTAAATGTACATGTAGTCTGTAGCACTCATCATATTGAATTTTGTAAATTTAATGAATGAAGTGGTGAGTCAGAAATGAATGTGTCACGCGGAATATGGAATACACATGTACATGTAGTACCACTTCAATTTAGTTGTTGGATTGAAAGCCGCTATAAATAATTTGTGCATGCAGTAACATTTGGAATTACTGTTTTTTATGCAGTACTGTTTACAAGTCTTTACGTAGGGCCTTTTCACCCTTCTTTGATACCTCCTTAGTTGCCTTTCTTATATCAAGGTACACCTTTAAAAAAGACTTGCATCTTAGTTTGATGTAAAATTTGATAATGATTTCCATGAAGTTTTTGGATGCATTACCATTCAATTTATCATCAATCAAACCACACCAGTATGTTTGCACTCTATAGCTCGTTGTGATGTTATCCATTAAGACTTTGTTAATGTTAAGTGATGACATTTTCTGCAGGTTTGAAGTAGTTAGAAACAACTTACTGACTAACTCCATGGATCGAAAAAACAAATACACATCATCGGAAACTCGAAACAATCTACCTCTATTCTGTGCATCGATCCATTCTTTTGTGTAAGTTAAGAATGTTCTTCCGGAGCTTATACTTTGAACTGGCCAACATTCAAGAAATTTACAATACATATTTGCTGTGTTTGTTTTTTTGTTCTTATATTTTTTTAACAAAGCAAATGGTATGTAGCCAGCCACATAACGTAATACTTTTTCTTCTTCTTTTTCAATTTCCGAGTCAGTAGCCGATTCCTTTTCTGGCAAGTCTTGATCATTTCTGCTCTTCATTAGCTTACCTAAAACACACTGTATAAGATATTGATATGACAATTTTATGGAGTGATCAGACATTGGAGAAATTTTGAGCGCTTTGAGTAGTTTTTCCCATTCAGCACATGAACTGAAACGGTATGAATGGAAACTCCTCCACATTGATTCATAAACCTCTGGTTTCAAAAGCTTTTGCTCACATCCTGTAAGCACAAGCCACAGGGCCAACACCGAAGAATTGCAAAACTCTAAGAAGTGCGCTTCTTCAGTGTTGAGTAGAAGTTGAGTTACCAGACTGATAATTCCAAGTGATGCCTCGCTGCCACAGTTGAATAATGCTGTTGCACAGTTGAGAGCATCTTCCTTGGTAAAAGAGGCCTTTGGGCGTTCAGGTGCTGATTGGAGGAATAATATACATAATTTTTAATACATTGATGTAATTCTTGCATCTGGAATATTGAACAATTATATTAAAGAGGGACTCTAAACGATAGCTTCTTTAGACCGTTTATACTTTTTATTACAGATTGGAAATCATTTATACTGACTACGATTTGATTTCCATTAAGAATGCTCGATTTGGCAATCAAAAAAAGCGACTCCAAATGTTTGGTTTCGTGTCTTGTTTACACTCGGTTCAGCGAAAATGCCTTGTATGCAAATGAGGCAGTTGACCTCTGAGTATACGTCACAATTAGAACAAATACGATGCATAATGTAAACTGCGTGCATGTGGATATGGGATGTACCACAGCCTTATTCTGTACGTTTCAATAATTGCTTTATTTTGCCTTTTTCGCCCATTGTTTTTTCGATTTGAACATCGATGTTTTTCTGAATACCAGGATTTACGGGTTGGAAAGAAGTGGCTTATTAAAGTATTACGTTGCTCAAAAAGTTAAAAGTACTTATTTTAGTTAGTGGACTATAATATGATCTCTCAGAAAATGGGAAAACTTACATAATTTATTATTGTTTAGAGTTCCTGTTTAAATTTTGCCCTTTCAAACCGAATCCCGCCCGAGTCGCCCGTTGATTTTTCTCACAGGCCTTGGAAAGTACTGAGTATACAGTGCTTAAAAATACGTCAGTGAAGGGCAAAATGTTATATAATTTTTTAACTTGTAATAATTATAAATTTGTCATTGAATATCGCTTTTTTTTTAAATTGATTTACACCAGCTGCATTGTGTGGATGCAATGAGTATTTTATTATAACTAGGAGTTGGTTTGATTCATAACAATGAACGGCGAATTTGAAGTGTCACTTAATAAATCCTTGGAAGGGCACAACTTTAAATAAATGCCTGGTAATTTATATTTTAATTACCTTTCTGTCTTTGCTTTCTTTTCACTTTCCCATCATCTGTTGTTTTTGTAGCCTCTGCAGTCGTTGCTTTGGTTTTCGTTGTTTTAGCTCCAGCTGAGGGTAAACAATAAATATGAACAAAAAGTTAGTGCAATTCTGTTGGACTTTTAAATTATTTGGAAAAAGGAAATCTTGTACTTTTCACATCTGCTTAAAAAAAAAACCAAGGCAAATACATACCTTTTTACTTGCCCTTGGCCTGGGATGTAGGGTCGCTGCTTGTTGATGTGGATGCACCATGGTTGATCCTGTTGACATCTTGAGTTGAGGTGGCACAAGTTGAAGCTGGTAACAATGAAGGATCTACATGAAAACAAAGTAGAAACGTTATAGTTGGTTTTGAAGAAGAACTTCAGATTCAAACTTTAGCAATGTTTTACTTAATATAGCCATTGAGATACACAGGCACACCAAAATAAACGAATAAAGGTAAAACAAAATTCTTCTTGCAAAACTATTTGAGTTTGGCCGTAAATAATCTTAATGGTAGTCTTTTTCATATAATAAACAATCAAATATGACAAAATAAATGGGAAGGGCACACGGTACACTCGTGGAGTATTGTGCATTTGGAAAGCACAGTCCATTTATAAGATGGATGGATTCCTTTCTCTATGGTGAGGGCATTGTGAGAGAGGTTGACTCCAACATTAACTCAAGTGCTTAAAAATTTAATGAACCACGTTGATTTTACATATTAAATATTGGGTAAACATTGAAATGAGCAATTAATTGCATTATTTTGTATTTTTGAGGGATGGAATTTAAGTAGAATTTGTCAATTCTCCCTGTAATAAAAATGGTATCTTCCACAATGCAATGGCAGCCAACAGAATCGTTAATAAATCCAGCAACATAGAATGGACCATGAATTTTGTATACCATAGCCGTATATTTTAATAAGACAACAAGATCTGCATATCAAATATATATGTCCCTTTTTGTTTTCATTAAACAAATCTTACCTGACGAATCTTGTTCTGGAAGGCACAGGGAACAGTACCAATCGTCGTCCGGGATCGTGTCGACAGTCATGCCTGCACATTCGTAGTGCCACCACTCGACGGGGCAATTATGCCCGTCGCATCCGATCATATTTTTTGTCAATGTACCACCGCATACGCAATACTGACGCACGTCCTCAGATTCAGATGAATCAATCTCGGTTTCTTCTTGCCTTTCATCGTCAGAAAAATCACTAAAATCGCTGAAATTGTAGTCATCAAAACCTTCGAATACAAAATCGTCCTTTCCGTACGCAGCCATTTTGGTTGACAGGGACGCCGAATACCACGCACTGCACGCTGGGTAAGTATTACGTCACTCCAGAGATAAGCCGTTTATTGAGCAATTAGCTGATGTGGCAAATCCAGCTGTTTTACAATCGCGGTAACACAGATAGAACCTTTGAAGGTTTACCAGTTGTGACTCCTTCTGTGTCTAGTCAGTTTACTTGACAGCATACTAGTCAGTTTACTTGACAGCATACTAGTCAGTTTACACGACAGCATACTAGTCAGTTTACATGACAGCACACTAGTCAGTTTACATGACTAGTGTGATTTTTTCACATATCTCCCCCATGTTTATGTCTTTTTTTAATACCAATGAGAGAAAGCATAATGTTTATGTGGCAACGTGCGATGTATAGCATCCCAGATAACATTCATACATTGGGCCAACGTTGGCATGTGGTCAGCAACGTCAGCGTTGGCATTATGTCAGCTTTTGACGTTGGCTCAACGTTGGCATTACATCGCCAACATCGCCGTTGGCATTATGGTGGCTGCTTATGTTGTGGCCAATGTTGGCAATTAAACGGCAACATCGGCATTGTCATCATGTTGGTTGCTGACGTTGGGCCAATGTTGGCTCTAGGTCGGCAATATAAGATTGGCATTACATTGGCGATCGATGGTGAACCAACGTTGGTTTTCAGTCGGACACCGACATTGGCATTACGTTGGCGATCGATATTGAACCAACGTTGGTTTTCAGTCGGACACCGACATTGGCATTGTGTTAGTTTCTTACATTGGACCAATGTTGCTCTAGGTCGGCAATATAACATTGGCATTACGTTGGCGATCGATGTTGAACCAACGTTGGTTTTCAGTCGGACACCGACATTGGGCATTGTGTTTGTTTCTTACATTGGACCAATGTTGTCTCTAGGTCGGCAATATATTGGCATTACGTTAGCGATCGATGTTGAATCAATGTTGGTTTTCAGCAAGATACCGACATTGGCATTGTGTTAGTTTCTTACATTGGGCCAATGTTGGCTCTAGGTCGGCAATATAACATTGTCATTACGTTGGCGATCGATGTTGAACCAACGTTGCAGTTTCAGCTGGATACCGACATTGGCATTACGTTGGCGATCGATGTTGATCCAACGTTGGTTTTCAGTTGGGCACCAATATTGGTCACAATTTCCAACCGCCATTTTTAACTACGATACGATGTCGTTTGTTTTCGTCTAACTGATCGTTTGAGAATCGTTGCACAATTAATGGAAGGGGTCTTCATTACTTGGTTTCATTTTAAGGTATGTAAGCTTTCACATATTTTATTATACATGTATGTTCGTTTTAGTATAGATAATGACTATACAAAGCCATGGTTAACGTTAACAACATCAGTGTGGCACTCGTATTTTAACACATGTACAGAAGGTCATGTACTGTAGGCCTACTGGTCGTATACATGTGTATGCGACCTTTCACTGTACAACCCATTGTCTGTGACATTATTCTGTACAGTCGATGGAGGGGTCATGATATATAACAAGACACACACCCACAAACACACGCAGGGGTGTGTGCATTAATAATATTAATAACCGTAGGCAATTTGGCTACAGTAGTTTCAATAGTTCCTGAGTAATACTGTGGTGGCTGCACTGGCACATACTGACACTTTTCTCACTAAACTAAAGTAGGCCTGAAACTCATCACCTTTATTGAGATAAAGTAGCAGTCAGATCATAGAGGAAGGAAGAGGTCACATGTATTCTATTGTATTCTAACGCCTAACTTAAAGGCATTTTTCTGAATTGCATCAATCCATCATGCTGATAATAACATATGACTCGGAGGGTTTCTAACTAATATGTGTGTTTTGTTAGCATGACCCATTATTCGTCGTCCCTCTTTGAAAACATAATATTGTTTTACATGGTACGTTTGTATTTCAAATCAACGGTTGATCATGCTTGCTATGACTACCATCCATATAGTTTACACTACTTGGGGGTAAGGATGACAAACGTCATATACGTTTTTCTGTAGTCAAACAATTATTTATGAAATTTTGATGAAGCCCTACCCCCGAAAAAAAAGAGGTTATTTTGGGAACCGGATACCTGAAATTGGAAACCACATATACTCCTGAATGTATAAAATAACCAACATGAACACAATTTTCTCTTGTCTAATTAGAATTATAATAAATGTGGACTTACTGTAGTACTTCTCACGCCTCTATATTAATAACAACTTGCACAGAACAAATGTTAACCAAAAAATTGAGACTTCCATTTGTCTGGCTTAAATTTTCAGTCAACATTTTTGAACGTTGTTTAGGAACCCTCACCAATCTCGCCCGCAAAAACTACAGGGCCATTCTCCCAGTATTATAGTGAGACTCGCCCGGAAAGTAGTGATGAATGATCCTCAAAACTTCCATTGTTAACACCCTAATCCATTGACAAAAGAGAGTTCCTCAGGTTTTGTCGGCCGTCTGGCTGTGTCAGCTAGTCCTTTGTTAACAAAGTTATTCACTTAAATTGCCAAGTTTGAACAGTAATTGAACTGTGAAGTACATGTATGTTTCCAGTACGAGTGTAAATTTACACGTACACGAAACAGAAATATCCTCACTTAAATACCACCCTATATGTTTTCCAAATACATTTTCAGTTGTTTAAATAAAATAAATATTACCGTGATGTTCAATGTGATGAATGAAATTTGTCAAATGCAGTTTTATACTATTTAATAGGAGAAATTAACGTTATCGTCTTCACATAAGTGAAATCTGAACGGTGTTCAATGTCGCTATACATCAAGAGGCAACCCGCGCGAATATTTACTGCAGTTTATTTTATACCAGATAGTTAAACATGGTATGGATGTTTCTCCTGGCATTTATGGTAAAACGTTAGAATGACGATTTGAACAGACAGAATTGTATTAATAACACAGAACCAATTGCCGGAGGGGATCAACTAAAATTATGGCTCCCAACCTTTTCCATCTCCTTCATGAGCTGCAGTTTATCAGACTATTAAGTATAAGGCGAGTACAAAGCTGTTATTAGTCTAATACCCCAACCCCACAGACGAAACGCGAATGCACTTGTCAAAATATTTTCACAATATAAAAGTAGGGCTTCCAATCAATAACAGCACGTTGGCTTGACTGGGTATCTCGTTCACACTAATTGTACACAGAATGTACATGCACTGATTCCACGTGTTGTTGGCATGTGGTGAAGTAGCGTCTGCGTTGGAGCTGGACAAGCGTTCATAAACTCTGAAAAAAGCCAAGGCATTTTTAGAGCCAAAATTACCACACCAGCAAGAGTGATTACAAGCTCAGAAATAATGTAAAAAATGAGAAATTTTAAGTTTATTTATTTACTTTTTAACAAAAACGTAAGTGATTTTTTTCTTCTTGTAATGTTCCTAAGAATCCGTAAATCAATACAATGTAAGTAACTTTAAGAAAAGCTTGTTAAAAAAGTCCTGACCTGGGCCTACGGTCCGTACCAGGGAAAACGTTTGTGGGGCATTGACCTGCCAATTAAGCCTTTCCATTGTGTGGACAGCCAGGCAAAGCGGTTACATCAAACTAGTGTGACCGGCTTCTATTGTTAGGGTTTTTCTAAAGGTCTTGTAGGAGGGCAATAATTTTTGCGGGTGAGAATTTAGATTGTTCCGGGTGGAGTTAGTGGGCGAGATTGGCTAAGGTCCCTTACAGGTAATTGGAACTTTAAAAAAAATGGAACCTGGTAATGACAGTTTCAGTCATCCAGATACATGGCTACCTGGAACAGCCTCATCCCTAATTGACTTCTAAAATACACAAAAACATTTCTTATTCAATTATGTTATTGTCCACAGATTGTCCAGACTGAGTTTGCAGTGAGGTGCAAGCGAGCTCCTTCCGTCTTCCCCATCAGAGGTAAGCGGGTGAAGAGCAAAAACAACTCTATAGTCATTATAGGATGCCACCATGTCATTTATTGACTAGTAAGGACATGACTGTTAATAACCTGTTGCCATTTAAAGTGCATGCTGGGAATCTGGTGAAAAACGCAGTAGCATGCAAATCATTTGACGCACACAGGCATAATGGTGCATCAAATCTGTACAAGATGTATTGTCATTCAATTGAGAATGCTTAAAATGTTTATTGTTTCTGTTTACATTGAATAAGTGATTGATTCGCCATCATTTTATAGGTCTTATGAATTCTTAGGCATGTATCATCGCTATCTATGCAGAGTTTGTATTAGCGAGAAGCTTAATTATGGATAACAATTTAGGAATTTCAATTTCTAGAAAAACTTAAAGGGGACCACACCAACATATATACATCGGTATCAGTATATACTGAATATACATGTATCTTATTTAGCAAAAATTGTACATGTTATTGTATACAGCCCATCATATCATAACTAGACACAAGTATTAAACCTTCACACTTTTAAAATAAATTCCCCTTTTCACTCCAGATTGGAACCAATGAACCCTTGTCATACAAATATGTCACACACAAACAGCCATTTGTGTTACTGCTACGAGGTGTGTCAGAGTCCGTATAACTTTGTGATCCAATGGCCAGCAGTTGAAGTTGATCTATTCTTCAAAGGAGTTAAAGTATGTTTCAAATTAAATTATATGGACCTATCTTATCTGTGGCAGTCTGTACCTTCATGGGAATTGTTTTTCAGGACATTAAGACACATCTAGGTCTTTCTAGGTATTTGTTTAACATGTTGGAACAATGATTGTACTGAGGAATTAGTTTTTTGGACTGGACCCAAAAATCCTCATAAGTGTAGTTATTAAACAATATATGTTGGGTGATCTAGTAAAATGTATATTGCCGACTGTGAATCCCTGGGAGTTGGGCCATGTAAACATACCCCCAATCTTCATTGCATAGGCATGTTAGTCTTGGTAAACATTTTGCCAGATTCCTCAATTAAAGTTCCTATGTATTTTTATGCAAGCATTTGGGATAGTTCAACCCAAGTACTGACCATCAATCCCATAAACACAAGTTGGTTTAAAGATATTAAAGAGACAATATTGTCACGGTCAGAGCAGACTTTCTTCAGGGCATAGAATCGGTGTCTTAGTTTAAGATGAACACAGTAACTGAAAAACACTGGCTCATTTATGAAGCAGCAACGCGAATATATATTATATGACCTTACCACGTGAGTATTATTTTCAGTCACTGAGTTATTCTAAAACTTGAACTCTGATTCCATGCCCTGTTGATCGTGACAATATCGCCACCTTTAAACAATAACTTTAAAATTACTATTTATGAACATGTATTTTCAACAGTTAAAGATAAATAAATACATATAACAATCAGAAGATCATTTCATTATTGTTTGTTTCTTTTCATTTTACAGTTATCCTTCAAATTACAATGTGTTGTCTCCTAGGCCATTCTAACAAGGCAAGCATGTGTTCCTTACAGAAAGATGCACTTATTTATGGCAATTTTGTATGGAAATTTAACAGTTTATAAGGTTATGATTCAGCTAAATGTTACATAAAAAAAACAAGAAATTTGTTTTATCTGATTGCTTGCCATAGATAAGACTTCTTAATACATGGAAGACAGGCTTATCTCATTAGACCCGGAATCCGGGTCAACATTAATCTGAGCTTTGAGTCCTGGTTGGATATGACCAACCCTTTCCAGGTGAGAATGACCCGGAAAGTTGGATCGGATTATTTGACTTGTTTTCCGCGTCAAATAATCTGAATCAACTTTTTGGGTCATTCTGACCTGGAAAGGGTCGGGGCATCTCCAACCCAGAGTATGGGTCAACTCTGATCCTGGAGTTTTTAGAGTGTGTTGGCTCAATGTTGGCACGATGCTTGTTCAAAGTCAATGATACAATGGCCCAATGTTGGTCCAATGTTGGAATATGTTGGCTCAATGTTGGCTCAATGTTGGCTCGATGTTGGATCAACGTTAATGATACAAAGGCCCAACATTGGTCCAATGTTGGACTATGTTGGATCAATGTTATCTAGATGCTGGTTCAAACTCAACTGAATGATACAAAAATCCAATGTTGGAATGAGTTGACTCAACGTTAGCTCAATATTGGCTTAAAGGTAATGATACAAAGGCCCAACATTGGTCCAACGTTGGGCCAACTTTTACATTGGACCAACGTAATGCCGATGAGCAAAATTACGTTGGGCCAACGTTGACAGCCAACGTTGGCCCAATGAAACCGTTCCGTTGGCCCTACGTTGGGCTAATGTCGTGATGTTATCTGGGATAGGTAAACAGCAAAATTTGAATGGGGAATCAGACAACGGGCAGACAACCCGCACAACCAACACAAAGCTTTCCTAAGTGATGCATGTTGGTGTGCAACATTAACATATTGATGGAATTCTTTGCATCAGGGATATTAATATTAAATTTGACGTAATTTTCCCTTCGCTTCCATGGCAACGAACACGTAAAATGTCTATGAAATGATGTCTTTGTGATACATGCTATACAGCTTCCTGTGGGATACGTGTTAGTACCAACAGCGGAGTGTTCCAATGGAGAGTAGTTTGGGTTTTCAACCAAAAAAGTTGATTTCTAACAAAAAATAATCAGCAGCTCAGGCAGAATAACTTCACAGGATGTTTGACACCATGATTTAGGTGAATTTTGAACTGATGTGTTTAGTAGACAAGATGGCTTAATGTAAGACATCTATGCCTAAAGGATGTAGGTAGGTCGTCTTAGAAAACTGTCATGAACTTCGAGAAACTACCGCTTTGTATAATGGCTATGCCTGTGAACATATTGGAATATTTCATTTCAACTACGTAGGCCTACATAATCGCTGCCATTTTCCCTAGATGAGGGGACTCATTACACTTTTAAAGCTTTGCGTGCAACCAGGTTTTGTGAAATATCCCCCCCCCCCAAAAAAATACCAACGAAATTCACAATGAGGGTACAAAGGTTATTCTAGCAACGCCCAAAACCTATAACTGAGAAATGTTATTATCCAACACAAAGCACAAACACAGTTATGGTTTGGTGATTTATATTGAATTTATGTTACCTGTGATAGTGAGACTGAACACATGTAGTCAGCAAATGATTCATTGGTCTATGTCTTTGGAGTTAGGACCCATCACTGCTGTTCATATAGCTACATGTTGGTACACATAGGCCTACAGTAAATGACTAAAATAGTATTCCTTCATTCACGAAACTTTTAAAATGGACCTAAGAAACATTATTTTAACCAATTCTAAATAGGAAGATTGTTCTCATTCGGCACCGTTGTTCACTTCTTCAGCAAGCAAAGAATATTTGATCTAACTAAATTATTTTCTTTATTAATTTGTTTTCACAGTTTAAAATCACAAAGCTATAATAGGCTTACATATCCATTTTATCTACAAAATTACGTGTAAATTAATAAAAACGTACCAGAAAACAAAAATCAACAATCCGAGACAAAATGTAATAAAATAAAATAAAAATAAAATAAAGAGAGAGCATCTATACGATAACCGAAAAGACAACTAAAAGAAAACTGAAAAAACAACTAAAAGAAAACCAAAAAGATAGCTAAAAGAAAACCGAAAAGACAACTAAAAGAAAACCGAAAAGACAACTAAAAGATAACCTCAAAACGTCAAGTTGTAACCTCCAGTTCTTTTCAGAACTAATTACTACTCAATTGAGAATTTCACATGGTGTCACCGCAATAACCAAGCAATTATGGTTAAGTGTCTTGCTCAAGGACACAAGTGTCACAGCCGGGATTCGAATCCACATTCTGCTGCTAACACCATAACTTGAGTCCGGTAAGCTAGACCGCTCGGCCACGACACTCCAAAGCGCATAGCGCATTGTATCCTTTAGAAAATACGTGGTTTATAATGTAATTATCATCAAAGAAGATCATCTTCTACAAAAACCACCATTATTTTGTTAGATATTATATTCTGTGCCAATGTTAAATTAGCCTTTTATGGCCCATAGATACAGTACCTTTCAAGCTTTGAATACTTATGTTCACATATGCATATTCTATTATTACACAAGTTTTAAATTAAGCACTGCAATAGGGCTAATCACCTGCATCGTGATCATCTGTCCACTCGGCTACTTAAGCAGTTCCTATACCTAGAGTCTGACTTTCTCCTGAAGACGATCAGAGTACACTGATGGAAACGTCGAGTTTCAAAACCACAGGTTCTTCTCAGAAGCAACACTCACTACAACTCCTAAGAGATTGTTTACATGGAGTCACCGTTAACCTTATTTCTACTGTACATCCACCATGCAAAACTTCAAATCCGCCTTATCAGCACTACACTATTAGAAGAGATGTTAAGTGATTGGTAATTACCCCAACAGAAAAGAAGCTTTCTAAGTTTTAAGATGGTAATGCTAACAAATATCCTGAGAAGTCATTCAGTCTGCATGCATTTTGGAATTTTCGAGAAAACATGAATTAACAATTCATATCATTCGTATCATCAAGATCTACATTAGAATGAATACTAATAATCTCAATGCATTTTGACCATTTTCTCCTTTAAAGGTATTGGTATAAGTATCATAACAAATTACTGGTAGAAGTATGGATCTTTCCTGATAATGTTTGTGTCCAAGGTGCTTTCATCTTTAAGAAAAGTGAAACAATTGTCCATATCTTTTAGTCCGAATTTAAGACGTGGTACCGAAAGCTAGAACTGTCCACTATGTGAATGAATACTGGTCGTCTATATTGACTAGTGATATAAATTAGACAATAAATGTTTTCAGTTTTCTCCCAAACGTGTTGACCGATTGAGATGAAACGTTCACAGATTGGTTGTGCAATGTGTATATTGATTCAAAGAAAGTATGGATACTTTATAACAATCACTTAATACTATACCCCACCTTTAACGACACAACGAAATGAGCTTCTGTACATAACAATGGATGCATTTACAGATATTTAAGCCAACGTTTATACGGCCTGCAGCAGACATGTAAGTTTTATACAATGAATCCAATGGTGATGAATCTAGGAAACCTAATGCGACACCCAGTTTCCATTAAACTTACAATATTATTGTTTAGGAAATTGTGCATCACATCAACATCAAATTAGTTAATAATGAAATTAATTATGAGTGAGTTCTCTCTACGTGTCCAAACCAAGCTCGGCTATATACGACGACTAATGTACAACAATCCTCTGATACCACGAGAGGGAAAAAGTAATCTGGCAATTTTTAAGTTATCTGAATCCACACAATAATGTTAATTGGCATACAGGGAATCTGACTTAGATGGCCGCTGAAGAAAGCAATAGACTACTGCGTAGGAGGTTCCGTCTGTTTCGTTGATCATTCAAAGTAATGTTATGAGTTTTATATTATATGTTTATATGACTACGTGTGATGTGTAACATATGCAATGGCAAAGTCTGAATGAGTATTCAGAATACATCAATAGGCAGATTTTTGTTTAGCAACCCATGCGTATCAACACAAGGATTTGCTTCGTAATACATGTTGGTATACTGCCAAATTGTTGACAATGGCATCTTTTGGGATGGAAATTTTTTTGATCCTCAACCAGAACAACATGTTCGAAATTAATCCGCCAACCACTGTATATTGAACTCACACATGTTTCATTAACTATACTCTTTCCATCATTGCTCCCTGCAGAATATCATGTTCAATGCATGCGCATCAATAGCTCCGATCAACCTCAGCCTCATTTTGTTTCCCCAGCAGTATCGACCCCATCGCTATCAAGCACTACTAAACGAGATAGGCCCTGGGTACAAACATTTCAACATGTCCGGTCACACACATATATATACATATGGACTTTTGACTTCAAATCCAACTATATTTCACATCACACTATTATACAAAATGTGTACAATAATACAGGGGTATCAATAGTAAATAACTGTGAAATAAACAGTAACAACCTACTAGTCAGTTTACATGACAACATACAAAAAGTTTGAAAAATTGCTATATCACAGGCCCTTTGATGAGGACCGTTCAATATTCAGACTCACGGGATCAGAAATCCCATGAGTCTAAACTCAAGACCTGGGGTAGTTTAACCAATGTACGGATTCATGTTGGAGGTTTAATAAATCTGACGGTCCATATTAATTGTCCGACCATCAGTTGTCATCCGACAGGAATACAAGCCTGTTGTCATTTGTCGATTACATTGATTAAAGTTGTTGCTCTAAAAGTTGTGTGATTTTTTCACAAATCATTTCCCCCCATATGTTTATGTTTGTTAATACTTTTTCTACCCATGAGAGAAAGCATTATGTTTATGTGGCAACGTGTGATGTAAACAGCAACATGTGAATGGGGAATCAGACAACGGACAGACATGCAGCACAACCAACACAAAGCTTTCCTAAGTGATGCATGTTGGTATTCAACATTAACAAACATTAACATATTGATGTAATTCTTTGCGTAAGGGATATTAATATTAAATATGACGTAATTTTTTCTACGCCTCCAATGTCTATCTGATGATGTCTATGTGATACATGCTATACAGCTTCCTATGGGATACGTGTTAGTACCAACATCGGAGAGTGTTCCAATGGAGAGTAGTTTTGGTTTTCAACCAAAAAAGTTGATTTCTAACAAAAAATAATCAGCAGCTCAGGCAGAATAATTTCACAGGATGTTTGATACCATGATTTAGGTGAACTGATGTGTTTAGTTGACAAGATGGCTTAATCTAAGACATCTATGCCTAAAGGATGTAGGTAGGTCGTCTTAGACAACTGTTAGGAACTTCGAGAAACTACCGCTTCCTATATAACGGCTATACCTGTGAACATACTGGAATATTTCATTTCAACTACGTAGGCCTACCTAATCGCTGCCATTTTCCCTAGATGAGGGGACTCATTACACTTTTAAAGCTTTGCGTGCAAACAGGTTTTGTGAAATATCCCCCCCCCAAAAAAAAGGAAAAAAAAGAAGGAAATTCACAATGAGGGTACAAAGGTTATTCTAGCAACGCCCAAAACCTATAACTGAGAAATGTTATAGGTAAAACACAAAGCACAAACAAAGTTATGGTTTGGTGATTTATATTGAATTTATGTTATGCCCCAGGCACTGAGTACCTGTGTTAGTGAGACTGAATACTTGTAGTCGGCAATTGATTCATTGGTCTATGCCTTTGGAGTTAGGATCCATCACTGCTGTACATATAGCTACATGTTGGCACACATAGGCCTACAGTAAATGACTAAAATATTATTCCTTCCCTCAATAAAATGGACATAAAGAACATTATTTTAACCAATTCTAAATGGGAAGATTGTTCTCATTCGGCATCGTTGTTCACTTCTTCAGAAAGCAAAGAATATTTGATCTTACTAATTGTTTTCTTTTTCTTTTTTGTTCACAGTTTAAATCACAAAGCTATATATACGCCTACATATCCAGTTTAACAACAAAATTACATGAAAATGGCATAAAGCAAAACAAAAATCAACAATCTGAGACAAAATAAAGAGAGACTAAGATAACCGAAAAGATAACCGAAAAGAAAACTAATACACAAAAATACAATAGCCACAACAACAAACATTATGTGAACCATGGAATTGTACGTCTTATTATTTACAAACCATACAAAAAATGAAAATGTGTACTTTTCATGGTTTTGTAAACCAATTGTACGTCACTGATTGTTTTTCATATTTTATAAACCATAGAAAAGGGTGCGAATTTCAATTGTAATGATCATGACTGACAATTCACTATTGTTACCCACTCGTTTAAAGGGAATTCGGTTAAAGGGGAATTATTTGTTCTACTTAATTATAAGAAAAGCTTGCATTGCAGATTGTAGTACTAGGCCCCTATATTTGACACATACGCTGTAAGGTAAATGTTGATTGGTTCCACCAAACATTTGTTTCCATTTTGTTTATTTGTTTTATCGAGCACATATCCTTTGAAAATACGTTATTTATATTATATAATTATCATCAAAGAAGATAATCTTCTACAAAAATCACCACTTGTTAGATATTGTATTTTTTATCATTGTTAAATTAGCCTCTTATGACAAACATGCAGATACAGCACCTTTCAAGTTTGGAAAAACCGGTATCGATTACGGCGACTGTGAGCCGTATTCTACCTATTCTACTGTATTCTACCTATGATTATTCGAGATCGAATGCGTGAAAGGTAGGAATCGATTATCTCTAGGAAACAGTATGGATTTAGGGCAAACAAATCGACGAATGATGCGATTTATGTGATTAATCAGACATTAAAGAAGTTAAAAGGAGGTGTATATCTAGAGCTCATTGATCTTAAAGCGGCATATGATGATTAGATTCCAAGTCCAAGGAAGCTGCTATGGGACGTTGTTTCATTTCACACCAAGGCGATGAAATTGACTAACATCCTGAGAGCGATGTAATCTGGGACCACGGCCAAAGTCAAGGGTGACAAGCGGGAATTTGCTACCCAGACTGGGTGTAGACTGGGTGTAGACTGGGTGTAGACTGGGTGTAGACTGGGTGCCCAGGAATCCCCAGCAGTGTTCAACATATACCAAGATACTGTCCTCAAATGCGCAGAGTACGAAAAAATACTTTAAAATACCCAGACGCTAGGCTAGAATACCGGTACAAGATCCCCGGCGAAGCCGCAACAAGATTACGGATGCTTTTATACGCTGACGACATCTGTCTGTTTGTCAACGACAAGGGTGTTTTAGAAGGTATTATGAAGATCTACAATCAAACTTTTAGCGAATTTGGCCTTATGATCTCCCTCCAAAAAACTGAAACCCTCGGATTCAATGAAGAACTCCAAGCCGAATCACTCATCAAAATGGACGACCATCCAATTAAAAACTCATCTAAATTCCGTTACTTGGGATTCTCAAAGTGGTCAGAAATGCAAATGGTTCTATCTGACAACAGGATTAAGTTGCGAACTATGGGTGAAATTTCTGGAAGCGTGCGTTACATCTAGGTTGCTTTATTCGGTGCAGAAGCGCAGAGCTGAAGAAAACTGAATCTGTTTGGATGAGATTTCTTTATATAGGAAAATGGTTCGAGGCGGCTTTAGGCGGAAAAACCGATCGAAAAAGGGTTAACTTGAGCCGGACAATGTGTATTGGGGATTTTATTGTCCAATGAGAGAATTTAAAAATGTCTGGAACGTGTAGAATCAGACCATTTTGTAAGAAACAGAGGCTGAAATATTTCGAACATGTAGTATGCCTAGAAAACAATTCCTATTCCTCGAACCCACAAAACTTCACATTAGGCCAAAAAAGTCTCCGGTTTCTGGTCATTGGTTGGCTTCAAAATCGTTGCGTTGACGCGTTTTTTCTTTCTTTTTTCGGCCATCTTTTTTTGTTTGCCAACAGGGAAATATGTGATACTTGCTGTAAAAGTCGTTTAAAGCGCAGCACGGCAGAAATACAATCGATCCAGCAATTTTGGCTGCAATTGGACATCGTTTCATAGCACAAAACAAAAGAAAATTAAAAATGCCGACGCGCAAATCTGACGCAACGCGCGCGGAGACCAGAAACCGGACTTTTCTGGGCCTTAGGTCAATCTGGCCCTTAGGTCAATCTGGCCCTTAGGTCAATCTGGCCGGAGATCGCGAAAGATACACATCTAGACCCGTAAGACCTCATCCGCAAAATGAAAAATCACAGCAAGTTCAATGCACTGCTAGATCAGATCTCATCAACCTAGGCTGCGCTACTCGAAGAACGCTTACACTGTAAACATTATTGGTAAGTTATGTATGGGCAAAGTAAACCACTTTAATTGTTGGTAAATAATTGTCTAAAAATAATTGGTTACATTAAATTTCATAAAAGTTGGGTATATTTTTGCAATGGTTGGATATTATCAGGCTTTGCCCATATATTGGTCAAAGCGGTACACGATTATTTTCTTCAGTTGGGAACACGGAACTCAAAAGTCTCCAAAATGGACAAACCGACAGAGGGGCGCACGTAAATTAACCAACGATTTGGCGCAGGCGATGTGCTACCGCTGCTGGTGGCCGGACCTCGAGCTTTCCTGGGCATTTGTATGTAAACTACAGTTTTATATTACAGGATCATTCAAGATAGTAAGGACAAATAATTATGTTATTTTTCTCATCAGCCTTACTTTGCCGACAATGTAAAATCAGCCATAGGACACCTAATACTCTTATGCAATAAAATAATCATCTTTCACAGAATATTTGTCATTCGATCCTTGTTATTTGAGTTGTTTTGGTTTAGATTTTTTCTTTTCAATATATACCGCCCAGGAATTGAGCGACATAATTACATAACCGTTGGGCAAAAACTTGGATAATCGTGGGTAAAATCTGCCATGATTTTGGACACATTAAGGCCATCCAGTACCCATGAGTTGTTTAGATATAGGAGAAGTAACCACTAATTGGTTAGGAACTATGCTCAAACGTTGGTTAGGTTTTGACCAACAAATGGAAACTTTGAAGTGCTCAATAGATGGTTACAAAGACAAGTTAGTGGTTAATTACATTTATCCAGTTGTTGAGACAGTTCAATTTGCCCAAGAATTAGGTAAATACTTTTACCCAGTAAGAGTGACTAATGTATTGCCCAATAGATGGGTATGTTGACTATTTGCTCTACGTTGGGTTAAATGTTGGGTAATTATTTGTTCATTTATTTTACACTGTAAGGGGCACACAACTGATCGAATTACGAGCGAAATACCGCACTGTAAAAACAATCTGAAAAGTCCGAGTTATCAGATTTGGATATTCTGAAAACAATCGGGGTTATGATAAGTTATCATTGTCAATTGTTTCTTGACTATTTTGTTCAAGAAAAGTCGTAATATAATGTGTCAATTGAAAACTTTGCATAGTTTAGTAAGTTGATTTCTTCATTACTTTATTAAATCTGCCCTTCTGCACAATATCTTTTTAGTTCTGTTTCAAGTATACAAACAAAGCTTACCATTCACATTCACCAAAGTAACACTTGAAAAAATGTTACCATCTATTTCAAAATTTTAAGAAAAAAATGAGTTCACATTAGTTCACTTTGGTAGTATTTGCTGTTAATACTGAAATTCTGTATCTGCTCTTGCCTTAATCAAGCCTGTTCTCAAAAACGGGAAATTAAACTTACCTCCGGAGACATATACTGACTGCGTAATGAGTACTAGAACGGTAGCCAGTAAGAGCGCGTACGCTCCTTTATGGCGTCCCATGTTCTCCTCTTACTTGACAAGCGATATCCTTTATTTGAAATTGTTTCTAAATATCACTTTCAAAAAGTCTTATCTTGTGCAATTCCCAACATCCTCTAAGTTCAGTGACGACGTCTAATATGCGCAAATATCCAGAATGCTTGGTGATATATACTGTTCTTCTGAATCATTGAATTCAATAGATCCCCGAAATACCATACTTTATTACCACCCTCCTTTTTACCCCTCCGACCGTGATCAATAGAAAGAAGTTACTCATTACATTGATCATGATCCTGGGACAAACAATTCAGTTTTGTTACCCACTCGTTTAAATGAAATTCAGTTAAAGGGGAATTTATAGGTTGGTGAAATTCTAAAGGGGAATTTGTTTGCTTCTTACAAGAAAATCTTGCAGATTTTAGTACTTTATTCGACACATACACCGTTAAGGTAAATGTTGCTTCCGGTAACTCTGTTTTTCTTATTTGTTTGGTTCCACCAAATATTCGTTTCCATCGTATTTATTTGTTTATACCGAGCGCATTGTATTCTTTAGAAAATATGTTGTTTATATTATGCAATTATCATCAAAAAAGATCATATTCTACCAAAATCACCTCTTGTTAGATATTCTTATGTTGTACCATTGTTAAATTAACGTCTTATGGCCCACAGATACAGTACCTGTCAAGTTTTGAATACTTTGTTCATGTACGCCATATTCTATTATTACGGTTTGTAATTAAGCAATGCAATCGAGCTAATCACCTGCGTCAGGATCGTCCGTCCACTCAGCTTCTTAAGCAGTCTGGCATTCTCATGAAGACAATCAGAGTACACTCATCGAAACGTCTAGTTTCACACCACCAGTTCTTCTCAGAACCAACAATTATTACAACTCCTAAGAGACTGTTTACATGGTGCTACCGTAAACCTTACTCCTACTTTACTTCCAGTATGCAAAGTTTCAAATCCTACTTAAGCACTACAATACTAAAGGGGTGTGTTAAATGATTGGTAATTACCCCCAACAGAAACGAAGCGAATGATTATCTAAATGCTTATTAAGTTTTAAGATGGTAATGCTACCAAATATCCTGTGAAGTTATTCAGTCTGCATGACATGTTGGAATTTTCTAGAAATTATGAATGACAATTAATATCTGAAATGTATCATCAGGATCTACATAGAATGAATACTAATAATCTCAATGCATTTTCACCATTTTCCCCTTAAAGGTATTGGTAGAGGTATAGTATATTGATAATTATTTAAAAAAAAATTACTGATACAAGTATCAACCTTCCCTGAAAATATTTGTGTCCATAACTTTTATTTCGAATTTAAGACGTGGTACCAAGAGCTGAATTCAGAACTGTCCACTATGTGAATGAATACTGTCGTCTATATTGACCAGTGATATAAATTAAAAAGTTAATGTTTCCAAACTTCTCCCAAACGTATGGACTGATTGAGCTAAAACATTCACAGGTTGATTGGGTAATATATATATCTTGATTCAAAGAAAGCAAGGATACTTTACTTTAAGAATCAGTTTTGCCAATATTACCAATACTATATACCTCACCTTTAACGACACAACGAAATGAGCTGAAACTTTCACATGTTGGTTTCTATACATAATAATATATCCTGATTCTGTTATAGTACGGGTACATTTACAGACATTTAAGCCAACGTTTATGCTGCCTGTGACAGATAAGCTTGGGCGATAACACGATCAAATCGAATATCGCGATACCTTTTTTTTATTTATTCATTTACGATATTGAGAACATTTTTAAGTTATCGAGATATTGGAAAATCGCGATTAAAAAAATATATCGTGATTAAAAAAAATTGCCATTGTGAGTCAACTCAGAAATTCCATTGAAACAAAATTAGAACAGTCTTTTCAGCTTTTGGAAGTGAGAAACAAAAGCGAACTACTTCAGAAGTACATAATACACGCTCTGCAAATGAATTTGGGATTTATTGTGATGCTTATAGAGGGGTACATACCTGTGGTTATCGGCTCTAAAGCAATCATGCGTGAATGAAAAAAATAATTGCGATACTATCGAAAATCGCGATATATGTTTGCCGATATATCGTGGATGAACAAAATCGATATCGCCCAAGTTTAGTGACAGACATGTACGTTTTATACAATGATTCTTATTGGGGAGCGAAACTAGGAAAGCTAATGCGACTAAATAGATAAAAATATAAATTTGAGCGTCGAGTTAATTGCAGGTCTCTGATTTATTAAGTTTTTGAAGTAAATGCGGCGATCAGTTCCATTAAACTTACAATATTATTGTTGTTTAGGTAATTGTGCATCAAATCAACATCAAATTAATTAATAATGAAATGAATTCAAACATAAATCATTATGAGTGAGTTCTCTCTTCGTGTCCAAACCAAGCTAGGCTGAAGATTCATATACAACAATCCTTTGCTACCAGTATCATAGCTAACAGCTGCAAGGCTAAAACTAGAGGTTAAATGAAAATGGGTTTCGGATGTATTGATAATATTGGGCACTGATGTCCCAAGTTCTTTGTTTAGTGTTAAGAAAGTTATGATATATTTAAATAAGCTGAAAATGCACATTAATTGTAGTGATTGTATGCATTGCGTGTTCCTTAGACCCGATCGACAGGACGGGTGGTTAGATGAGACTGTGAGTGGGAGTTTTTGGGACAGTGAGTGGCAGGAGACTGATTAGGTGTTTGTTATTGTTCGAAATTGACATTATTGTTTGCAACGAAGTGCTCGATGAAAACGAACACAGGGGTTTTGGCTACGTGTATATTGATAATTATTGGGACACTGACTTGTTTGTTTAGTATTTACGATATATTGAAATAAACTTAAAACACATGAACTGTAATCATTGTACACACATTAAATGTCATACCATTAAATATGTGCAACGATTCTCAAACGATTCAAACATACGAAAACAAATAACATTGTATTGTAGAATCAACCCATGTGTACAAACCCTGTAGCTATGTACAAACACTACGTCGTCACGTAATCATACCAGCGTGTACAGTCCCTATGGAAATTTTCCTTTCTGCAAAACAACCATCGAACATGAGTTGAATAACAACAGAACGTGCATTATTTTTTTGTGATAAAGGGTGAGAAAGGATGGTACCACATTCTACCCATAGTTGGTAAATTCGAACAATGACATTTCGAAGTTTATATTGACTACATCATAATCTTCGCAGATTAGACTAAAATGTTAATTAAATAATAGTTACTGACGTAATGATGACGTAATTGGTTTTAGACACTAAGTCACATTATGAGCTTTCATATGGCGCACGTTTTGTTTTTATGTGAAAATGCCAAGTGCTTATAATGACAGCTCGTGTGTCGAGTTTTGTTTAGGTCGAGTTATCACAAGGGTCGAGATATCTTCACCCCCGCAGGGTCACACCATTTGTTTAGGTCGACTTGTCCGTTCTCGCCAATCTATACGTCCCGCAGATTAGACTAGAATGTTAATAAAATAATATTTATTGACGTAATGATGAGGTAAATGGTTCTACAAACTGAGTCACATTACGAGCTTTCATGCTGCATGTTTTGTATTTATGAGAAAATGCAAAGTATGACTCGTAGGTCGAGTTTTGCGTAGGTCGATTTGTCACAAGGCTCGAAAAGCTGTCGTGGATCCTAGTTCTTCATGTCGAGTCTTCACAAGGGTCGATACGTCTTACCCCCCGCAGCGTATCACTAAAATATGAATAACATGATATTTACTGACGTTATGATGACGTACTTTGTTTTAGGCACTAATTCACATAACGGGCCTTCATATGGTGCATGTTTTGTATTGATGTGACGATGCTAAGTATGATAATCCATCGACAACTTTCACGTGTTAAACCTATGGGGTTTTGGCGGAAACAAGAAGAAAAATAATCGATAAGTTATCTGAATCCACACAATAATGATAATTGGCATACAGAGAATCTGACTTAGATGGCCGCTGAAGAAAGCAATAGACTACTGCGTAGGAGGTTCCGTCTGCTTCGTTGATCATTCAAAGTAATGTTATGACTTTTGTATTCTATGTTTATGGCTACGTGTGATGTGTAACATATGTAATGGCAAAGTCTGAACGAGTATTCAGAATCCATCAATAGGCAGATTTCTGTTTAGCAACCCATGCGTATCAACACAAGGATTTGCTTCGTAATACATGTTGGTATACTGCCAAATTGTTGACAATGGCATCTTTTGGGATGGAAAATGTTTTGATCCTCAAGCAGAACAACATGTTCGAAATTAATCCGCCAACCACTGTATATTGAATAACTCACGTTTCATTAACTATACTCTTCCCATCATTGCTCACTGCAGAATATCATGTTCAATACATGCGCGTCAGTAAATAGACGCCTATTCAAAGCTTGCAACAGCTCCGATCAACCTCAGCCTCATTTTGTTTCCCCAGTAGTATCGACCCCATCGCTATCAAGCACTACTAAACGAGGTAGGCCCTGGGTACAAACTTTTCAACATGCCCGGTCACACATAGATATATACTGTACATATGGACTTTTGACTTCAAATCAAACTATATTTCATACAAAATATATTATACAAAATGTGTACAATAATACAGGGGTATCAAGAGTAAATAATTGTGAAATAAAAAGTAACAAAACAATTGGCAGAGGGAAGGTTACCGGTAGCAAAGAAAGAAATATAAAACATTTATTATCCCACAAGGGAAAATTAAACAGGCCTTGCCCCAAAAACTGGTTATAAAACAATAAACTAACATTAGACAATATATTGTAACAAATTATATAATTCCTTTGATAAAGACACAGATCTTTCATCTGAAATTGAAAATAATTATATGGTATAAGGGATATAAGAATTACAATAATCAATATGATGTCATGACATAAAAGGCCAAGTCTAAACGTTGCTAACCCCAAGTATTATTTTGAAAATAATGTAAACCCACGATGGCTGCATCTACTTCATACAAACGAATAGAAAATATAAATCACTGCACTACAAAGGAATCGAAAAGGTAACAATATACCGATTTATTAAGCCCTATTACGTATTGACCAATCACAGCTATTGACCAATCACAGCTATCACCAATCACATGTTAAAATAGCTGTATCGCGTGGATGATAAACGTAAACAAGCCACCATTAGGAATTACTTGACGATCAAGGGGCGAGGCTCAAGTATTGTACCACGGGTGCCGTTGCTAGGCAGTTACTATATGGTGGGCGGGGCTTAATGGATCGGCGTATTGATTCCAGAGTGATTTTTTGTGTGCTTGTGTAAGACATGATATTTAGTTTGGACCAACCGGCGTTGAGCTTACAAATTACGTCACGCGTATTTAAATGGTTCAGATTCCGCATGACAAAAAACTCGATGAATTTTTGCAGAAAGGGATAGAGAATTTTATTTTGGAATCATCCCCAACTTAAGCAGTTCATTTACACCAATGGATTACTGATACCATACTGGGCCTTTTAAGGCTGATTATTTAAACAAAAACCTTCCAAAACAAATTCCATAAGCAATACTACGAAGGAGGCCATGCACATCTGCTGTCATGTTTATTAACAGGAATATTATGACTTTTGCTACCCATAAGAAACAGCATTATGTTTGTGGCAGCGTGTGATGTGAATCATATAGGTAAACAGCCAAAGTCAGAATCCATCAATAGACATATTTAATCTTAGTATCCCATGCGTATCCACCGAAGGCTTTGCTAGGTGATTTATGTAACTATGAAACACAGAATTCCTGATTTAAATTTGCATTTAGTAGCAGGCATGTAACTTGTCTATAATTGATATATGCCTATGTGATACATATTGATGTTTCATATGTGATACGTGTCCATACCAAAAGCAAACAGTATTCCAATGGACAGTCTTTCAATTTAATTTTCAATTTAAGTTTATTTCTATCAAAAATAAGAGTAGCTTGGGCAGAATAATTTTACAGGATGTTTGACAAGTATGATTTTGGTGAATTTAAAATAATTGTTTGACAAGATGGCTTAATGTAAGACACATGCCTTAAGGATGTAGGTAGGTCGTCTCAGACAAATGTTGGGGAACTTTGAGAAACTACCGCTTCGTATAACGGTTATACCTGTGAACATATTGGAATGTTTCATTTCAACTACGTAGGCCTACTTCTGCCTATAATCGCTGCCATTTTCCTTAGATGACGGGGCTCAGTGTACTTTTGCTTTGCGTGCAAACAGGATTTGTTGAATATTTTCCACAAAAAAATACAAACGAAAGTTACAATGAGGGTACAAAGGTTATTCTAGCAACGCCCAAACCTACTGAGAATTTGTATTCAATGTATTTGCGAGCATAACTCATGATATAATACAGAAATACCCCGTAAAGCATAATCATAGTTATGGTTTGGTGATATTGAATTTGTGCCCCAGGCACTAAGTACCTGTGCTAGTGTGTGTGAATTAGGGCTGTGCCGGGTATCCAGATACCCGACCGAAACTGTCATTACCCGGTTCCATTTTTCGGTTCCAATTACCCGTAAACGACTTTTTAAAATTCGGACTTAACATTTGAGTGGAGTGAACAGAAATCTGTGACTCTTGAACAATGTAATGTTTACACTTTTACAGACAATTATCTTAAAATTAAAGAGATTACACTACAATAAAGCCTTTGTAGTATTTTAGGGACATTTTCCATACACTTTTCTCCAACTGTTTGTGATACATTGTATTGAATCGCTAAGACTGCAAAGGGCCTGGGAGCGGCTGCTTCAAACAACTTATCAAACCAGCAGTACAGGAGGGAATATTTGCCTATTGTTTTAATTAAAACGACACAATAAACAACAGATCGATTTAAGTATGGTATCCTCTGTATTATAAAGGTCAATTTTAACATTGACAGTACATGTATTTGTACACCACCGGAGGCATGTTTTCACCAAAAATGAAAACGGGTATCTGGATATCCGAAGTTTCCTGATTTCGGGTATCCGGTTCAAAAAATATCCGAAAACGTGTAAAAGAAAACCGAAAAGACAACTAAAAGATAACCGAAAAGACAACTAAAAGATAACCGAAATCACTCTGACGATGACGAGATAACTACTGTAGAAGCTTTTCAAGTCAAACCGTTTTCATGAAGTGACAAATCAGCCCACACAAATCCACGTTTTAAGAAAACCACATTTGAAGCTGAACCGTTTTCGAAATTGCAATTTCAAAGACTTTTGGGAAGAAAATAATATGCAAAAATACAATTTATATAGCCACCACAACAAACGTGATGCGAACCATGAAATCGTCGTATTATTTACAAACCATACACAAAAATGAAAATGTGTATATTGTCAGGGAGGGAGCCACTCATAGTGGCTACGTGACACTTTATGGTTTATAAATCATGAAATTGTACGTCGTTGTTCGTTTTCATAGATCACAACAAAAACATTCGGAAACTAACTTAAATTTGACAAGGGCGCATTTGAATATAACTGGGGGAATGGGGGACTTCACCCCCAGCTGAGGTATGTGCCCTGGATGCCCCACCCCATTCAGAATTTTGAAGAAAAAAATAGGTCCCCATTTGAGGCTACAGGTTACAAAATGTTCAAGTATTGCACATCACTGTACACGTACGCAGGATTTATAACATTTTATTTTTTATAACGTCCACAATAAACGTATTTAAAGAAAACATGCATTTAATTCAAGTTTCAACGCGTATGCACAAATGCACGTAGGTAGTTTGTCAAATGTGGTCATCATAAGTACAGTGGGCTATTATTGCACACAGACCACACCAACGTACTTAGGAACTCCATGCGAGTACCAGCCTTACCTGGTCGCCATAATATCACAACATTTCAGGATAATTTCCCGTAACAACAAATTAAAACTCAGACCTGATGTACATAATAATTATGCCTTGTATACCCCATTAAGGGTACCCCAGTAAATACACCTATAATAATCCGTATTGTAATCTCTCAGATTAGTAAAACTAAAAAAAAAAATTCTACAATTACCTAAAATGGCATAAATCAAACGGTGTTTGTAAACCTTTTTTGAATTTCTTGTTAATAATTAAAGTCTCGTTGAGCATTCGATTCAATTTTTAAAACCATTTTAGAGGGCAAAAAGAGAGTGGCAGCGGACAATTTTCGACTCGACATTCATTCATACGAGTGGATCATGTATTATTATATAAAAGCTATTACAGTGAACAAGATCGGTCCGTACCGGCTACGGCTCTCGCGAATGAAATGATCCACCTTCTCCTTGGACGCGAGCTGAATTCATCGTAACCAACCGCTGTATAATCGCCTACTATCTCAGTACAATCATGGCAAAAAAAACTCAAGCAAAACTCAAAACTCAAAAAACAAAAAGACTCTTCGTCAAAAACTAAAAACTAAAAACCAAAAAAGCTACCACAACGCGAAAATTGCAACCATCAACGTGAGAACATCAGAACTGGACCAAATCCTACAACCAACCCAACTCGAAGACGGATATCTCACACTGGACCAACTCGAAACAAAAATCGCAGAACCTCTCCAAGTCGCCGCAAAAACGACGTTCCCAGTGACAAACCAAAATAAATCGGTTTTTAGCACTTGTTGAAGAACGTAGGATCAGGAGGGAAAAAGAACAAGACGAGGCTAAAAAAGCTGAATATTCTGGTGCGAATAATGAAGATTAACAAGTGCGATTAACGAGTACTATACATGTATAGGGAAAAGTCTGAGGCTTTGAACGAAGCCGCAGAGAGAAGGGACACAGAAAAGAGTTAGTCACTTATGATCAGATGCTGATGATCGAAAAGAAGCCGTTCACCGACTTCTTCGAAAAAACCTCTGCGACAAAGGTGACCTCCCGACACCCGACTGCTCCATCGAGATAGATGAATCTACTCTGATGGAGGACGAAATCAAGGATATGTTTGCCTTGTTTAAAAACGGGAAGTGTATTGGGACAGATCAGGTGTACGGGGAATATTTGAAGTATCAAGAATCAGACTCGCTAGGTGCGATCACCTCGAGGTTGATTCAGAGTGCTGGGAACTGAAGCAGGTACCAAACGATTGGCTCAGAAGTGAAATTACTTGGGTTTTTTTAAGTGTGATAGGACGAAAGCGAATTACCGAGGAATATCGATTACGGTGACTGTGAGCCGTATTGTACCTATGATTATTCTAGATCGAATGCGTGAAAGGTACGAGTCCATTATCTCTAGGAAACAATATGGATTTAGGGCAATTTATGTGATTAATCATTGTTGGACGTTGGAGAAGTTAAATGTGTATATATCTAGGGCTTATTGATCTTAAAGCGACATAATTATGATTAAATTCAAAGGTAGCTGCTATGGGACGTTGTCGAATTTCGTACCAAGGCAACGCAACTGACTAACATCCTCAAAGCGATGTGTTCTGGGACCACGGCCAAAGTCAAGGGTGACAAGCGGGAATTTGCTACCCAGACTGTGTGTAGACAGGGTGCCCAGGTATCCCCAGCAGTGTTCAACATATACCTAGATACTGTCCTCAAATGCGCAGAGTACGAAGTGCTCAAAATACGCCGCATGGGCTCACCGGTACAAGATCCCCAGCAAACAAAACACTGCAACAAGACGCTGCAGCTTGAGAGCCCACGGTGCTGACAGATTACGGATGCTTTTATACGCTGACGACATCTGTCTGTTTGTCAACGACAAGGGTGTTTTAGAAGGTATTATGAACATCTACAATTGAACTTTTAGCGAATTTGGCCTTATGATCGCCCTCCCAAAAACTCTCGGATTCAGTGTCCCCACCAAAGAACTCCAAGCTGAATCACTCATCAAAATCGACGACCATCCAATTAAAACTCATCTAAATTCCGTTATTTGGGATACACCCTGTCAAACGAAAAGATTGTTTACATGGAGCCACCGTTAACCTTATATCTACGGTACTTCCACCATGCAAAACTTCCAATCCAACTTATCAACACTACACTATTAGAAGGGATGTTGGTAATTATCCCCAACAAAAACAAAGCTTTCTAAGTTTTAAGATGGTAATTCTAACAAATATCCTGAGAAGTCATTCAGTCTGCGTGACATGTTGGAATTTTGTTTCGAGAAAACATGAATTAACAATTCATATCATTCGTATCATCAGGATCTACATTAGAATGAATACTAATAATCTCAATTCTCAATGCATTTGGACCATTTTCCCCTGTGAAGGTATTGGTATTAGTATCATGATCATTAACAATATTACTGATAGAAGTATGGATCTTTCCTGATAATGTTTGTGTCCAATGTGCTTTCATCTTTAAGAAAAGTGAAGCTTTTAGTTCGAATTTAAGACGTGGTACCAAAAGCTAGAACTGTCCACTATGTGAATGAATACTGGCCGTCTATATTGACTAGTGATATAAATTAGACAATAAATGTTTTCAGTTTTCTCCCAAACGTGTTGACCGATTGAGATGAAACGTTCACAGGTTGGTTGTGTAATGTGTATATTGATTCAAAGAAAGTAAGGATACTTCATAACAATCACTTTTGCCATTATTACCAATACTATACCTCACCTTTAACGACACAACGAAATGAGCTTCTGTACATAACAATATATCTTGATTCTTTTTTTTAGTATGGATGCATTTACAGACATTTAAGCCAACGTTTATATGGCCTGTAGCAGACATGTAAGTTTTATACAATGAATCTAATGTGAATGAATCTAGGAAACCTAATGCGACTCAGTTTCCATTAAACTTACAATATTATTGTTTAGGAAATTGTGCATCACATCAACATTAAATTAGTTAATAATGAAACGAATTCAAACATAAATCATTATGAGTAATTTCTCTCTACGTGTCCAAACCAAGCTAGGCTATATACGACGACTCATATACAACAATCCTTTGATACCACGAGAGGGAAAAAGTAATCCGGCAATTTTTAAGTTATATGAATGCACATAATAATGATAATTGGCATACAGGGAATCTGACTTAGATGGCCGCTGAAGAAAGCAATAGACTACTGCGTAGGAGGTTCTGTCTGCTTCGTTGATCATTCAAAGTAATGTTATGACTTTTATATTATATGTTTATATGGCTACGTCTGCTTTTTTATGTTTATTAACAAGAAATTATTTTTGCTACCCATAAGAAATAGCATTATGTTTATGTGGCAGCGTGTGATGTGAATCATATAGGTAAACAGCCAAAGTCAGAATCCATCAATAGACATATTTAATCTTAGTATCCCATGTATATCCACCGAAGGCTTTGCTAGGTGAACACAGAATTCCTCCATCTGGAATTATTTAAATTTGCACTTCTTCTCCCCAGCAGGCATGTAACTTGTCTAATGATATGCCTATGTGATACATACCAAAAGCAAACAGTATTCCAATGGACAGTCTTTCAATTTAATTTTCAATTTCAGTTTATTTCTATCAAAAATAAGAGTAGCTTGGTCAGAATTATTTTACAGGATGTTTGACAAGTATGATTTTGGTGAATTTAAAATAATTGTTTAACAAGATGGCTTAATGTAAGACACATGCCTAAAGGATGTAGGTAGGTCGTCTCAGACAAATGTCGGGAAACTTTGAGAAACTACCGCTTTGTATAACGGCTATACCTGTGAACATATTGGAATATTTCATTTCAACTACGTAGGCCTACTTGATTTGACAAACGGCCCCTCATATTACACCAACGCTTGCATCTTTGTTACACGTACATGATAATACTTTGACATTTTGTTATACTAGGTTGCTCACAGCAGGGCACTGTAATGGAACATCAAAACCATCCATTGTATGTTGCAGTCATATATTGTACCTACTTCCAAGTACCACGAGTGCTGCAAGGACGTTCGCTCTTTGCGCATGAGCGTATGCAGTTCAGGATGACCCAGATTGACAAGATTTTATCTGCATGTGCACCATTTTATGTAGTATATATTATGTAGTATATTTTGCCAAATATCCATGATTCTGGACAGCTTTTTATAAACAAAATAACAAAATAAAATTTAGATGTAAAGTGAAGAATTAATGTACTGTTTAAATTTATAAATATTTCTATGCTACAACTTGACACACGAGGGTCGCGCACTGTTTCATTAGATCATAACAGCATGCAGCACTGAAAGTGTACAAAATCAAAACCCCAAACTCTTGCCCAAGTAAGCAGTCGTAACCTCAAAAAGTTAACTGGTAACCAATTAGTCAGTTTACATGACAACATACAACATTAAGAGAACTGACGTGTGAAAAGACGAGGAATTTAATCAACTTTTATGCATAAAAGCATTAAACGAGGCCCTGGGTACAAGGTCCTGATCCTGCTGTGCCATCACTAATATACTCATGAATATGTATTTCATTATCATAAATACCAAAAAGTGCCAAAACACACAAATTGGAAATTAAAAGTAATGTCAACATGGATAATGACATGTCAGTTTACACGACAGCAAACTAGTCAGTTCACACGACAGCATACTAGTCAGTTTACATGACAGCACACTAGTCAGTTTACACGACAGCACACTAGTCAGTTGACACGACAGCATACTAGTCAGTTTACACGACAGCATACTAGTCAGTTTACATGACAGCATACTAGTCAGTTTACATGACAGCATACTAGTCAGTTTACATGACAGCATACTAGTCAGTTTAATTTACTTGACAGCATACTCATCAGTTTATACGGCCTGTAGCAGACATGTAAGTTTTATACAATGGGGATGAATCTAGGAAACCTAATGCGACACTCAGTTTCCATTAAACTTACAATATTATTGTTTAGGAAATTGTGCATCACATCAACATCAAATTAGTTAATAATGAAATGAATTATGAGTGAGTTCTCTCTACGTGTCCAAACCAAGCTCGGCTATATACGACGACTAATGTACAACAATCCTTTGATACCACGAGAGGGAAAAAGTAATCTGGCAATTTTTAAGTTATCTGAATCCACACAATAATGTTAATTGGCATACAGGGAATCTGACTTAGATGGCCGCAATAGACTACTGCGTAGAAAGCAATAGACTACTGCGTAGGAGGTTCCGTCTGCTTCGTTGATCGTTCAAAGTAATGTTATGAGTTTTATATTATATGTTTATATGACTACGTGTGATGTGTAACATATGCAATGGCAAAGTCTGAATGAGTATTCAGAATCCATCAATAGGCAGATTTTTGTTTAGCAACCCATGCGTATCAACACAAGGATTTGCTTCGTAATACATGTTGGTATACTGCCAAATTGTTGACAATGGCATCTTTTGGGATGGAAAATGTTTTGATCCTCAACCAGAACAACATATTCGAAATTAATCCGCCAGCCACTGTATATTGAATAACTCACACACGTTTCATTAACTATACTCTTCCCATCATTGCTGCCTGCAGAATATCATGTTCAATGCATGCGCATCAGTAAATGGACGCCTATTCAAAGCTTTCAACAGCTCCGATCAACCTCAGCCTCATTTTGTTTCCCCAGCAGTATCGACCCCATCGCTATCAAGCACTACTAAACGAGGTAGGCCCTGGGTACAAACATTTCAACATGTGCGGTCACACACATATACTGTATATACATATGGACTTTTGACTTCAAATCAAACTTTATTTCACATCACACTATTATACAAAATGTGTACAATAATACAGGGGTATCAATAGTAAATAATTGTGAAATAAACAGTAACAACCTACTAGTCAGTTTACATGACAACATACAAAAAGTTTGAAAAATTCATATATCACAGGCCCTTTGATGAGGACCGTTCAATATTCAGACTCACGGGATCAGAAATCCCATGAGTCTAAACTCAAGACCTGGGGTAGTTTAACCAATATACGGATTCATGTTGGAGGTTTAATAAATCTGACGGTCCATATTAATTGTCCGACCATCAGTTGTCATCCAACAGGAATACAAGTCTGTTGTCATTTGTCGATTACATTGATTAGAGTTGTTGCTCTAAAAGTTGTGTGATTTTTTCACAAATCTTTTCCCCCCATATGTTTATGTTTGTTAATACTTTTTCTACCCATGAGAGAAAGCATTATGTTTATGTGGCAACGTGTGATGTAAACAGCAACATGTGAATGGGGAATCAGACAACGGGCAGACAACCCGCACAACCAACACAAAGCTTTCCTAAGTGATGCATGTTGGTATTCAACATTAACAAACATTAACATATTGATGGAATTCTTTGCGTAAGGGATATTAATATTAATTATGACATAATTTTTTCTTCGCCTCCAATGTCTATCTGATGATGTATATGCGATACATGCTATACAGCTTCCTATGGGATACGTGTTAGTACCAACATCAGAGAGTGTTCCAATGGAGAGTAGTTTTGATTTTCAACCAGAAAAGTTTATTTCTAACAAAAAATAATCAGCAGCTCAGGCAGAATAATTTCACATGATGTTTGATACCATGATTTAGGTGAACTGATGTGTTTAGTAGACAAGATGGCTTAATCTAAGACATCTATGCCTAAAGGATGTAGGTAGGTCGTCTTAGACAACTGTTAGGAACTTCGAGAAACTACCGCTTCCTATAACGGCTATACCTGTGAACATACTGGAATATTTCATTTCAACTACGTAGGCCTACATAATCGCTGCCATTTTCCCTAGATGAGGGGACTCATTACATTGTTAAAGCTTTGCGTGCAAACAGGTTTTGTGAAATATTCCCCCCCCCCCAAAAAAAAGAAGGAAATTCACAATGAGGGTACAAAGGTTATTCTAGCAACGCCCAAAACCTATAACTGAGAAATGTTATATGTAAAACACAAAGCACAAACAAAGTTATGGTTTGGTGATTTATATTGAATTTATGTTATGCCCCAGGCACTGAGTACCTGTGTTAGTGAGACTGAATACTTGTAGTCGGCAATTGATTCATTGGTCTATGCCTTTAGAGTTAGGATCCATCACTGCTGTACATATAGCTACATGTTGGCACACATAGGCCTACAGTAAATGAGTAAAATATTATTCCTTCCCTCAATAAAATGGACATAAAGAACATTATTTTAACCAATTCTAAATGGGAAGATTGTTCTCATTCGGCATCGTTGTTCACTTCTTCAAAAAGCAAAGAATATTTGATCTTACTAATTTATTTCTTTTTCTTTTGTGTTCACAGTTTAAATCACAAAGCTATATATAGGCCTACATATCCAGTTTAACAACAAAATTACATGAAAATGGCATAAATCCGTAAAATAATAAGAACGTATAAGAAAACAAAAATCAACAATCTGAGACAAAATATATAGGCCAGCAATTTCTTTTCCAGCCCAGAAAAAAAAATACACAGCTCTGGGAACTGACACCCCTTCTAATATATGTGGAATGGTCCACTTTAGGATATCAATGACTCCCAGGCATCTGTGGGGTTTTTTCTGGGAAAAACAATGAAATAAATAACTTCTGCCAGTAGCGAGTGGAGGGCTACCTCCTCGAACTTGGGTGAAATTTATGGAAGCGTGCGTTACATCTAGGTTGCTTTATTCGGTGCAGAAGCGCAGAGCTGAAGAAAACTGAATCTGTTTGGATGAGATTTCTGTATATAGAAAAATGGTTCGAGGCGGCTTCAGGCGGAAAAACCCATCGAAAAAGGGTTAACTTGAGCCGGATAATGTGTATTGGGGATTTTATTGTCCAATGAGAGAATTTAAAAATGTCTGGAACGTGCAGAATCAGACCATTTTGTAAAAAACAGAGGCTGAAATATTTCGAACATGTAGTATGCCTAGAAAACAATTCCTATTCCTCGAACCCACAAAAGTCTCCGGTTTCTGGTCATTGGTTGGCTTCAAAATCGTTGCGGTGACGCGTTTTTTTTTTTCGGCCATCTTTTTTTGTTTGCCAACAGGGAAATACGTGATACGTGCTGTAAAAGTCGTTTAAAGCACAGCACGGCAGAAATCCAATCGATCCAGCAATTTTGGCTGCAATTGGACATCGTTTCATAGCACCAAAAAAAAGAAAATTAAAAATGCCGACGCGCAAATCTGAGGCAACGCGTGCGGAGACCAGAAACCGGACTTTTCTGGGCCTTAGGTCAATCTGGCCCTTAGGTCAATCTGGCCCTTAGGTCAATCTGGCTGGGGATCGCGAAAGATACACATCTAGACCCGTAAGACCTCATCCGCAAAATGAGAAATCACAGCAAGTTCAATGCACTGCTAGACCAGATCTCATCAACCTACGCTGCGCTACTCGAAGAACGCTTACACTGTAAACAATTATTGGTAAATTATGTATGGGCAAAGTAAACCACTTAATTGTTGGTAAATAATTGTCTAATTTATGGATAAATTCTGACGTTGGGTAAAGCTTTGAAATTGCCTAAAAATAATTGGTTACATTAAATTTCATAAAAGTTGGGTATATTTTTGCAATGGTTGGATATTATCAGGCTTTGCCCATATATTGGTCAAAGCGGCACACGATTATTTTCTTCAGTTGGGAACACGGAACTCAAAAGTCTCCAAAATGGACAAACCGACAGAGGGGCGCACGTAAATTAACCAACGATTTGGCGCAGGCCATGTGCTACCGCTGCTGGTGGCCGGACCTCGAGCTTTCCTAGGCATTTTTATGTAAACTACAGTTTTATATTACAGGATCATTCAAGATAGTAAGGACAAATAATTATGTTATTTTTCTCATCAGCCTTACTTTGCCGACAATGTAAAATCAGCCATAGGACAGCTAATACTCTTATGCAATAAAATAATCATCTTTCACAGAATATTTGTCATTCGATCCTTGTTATTTGAGTTGTTTTGGTTTAGATTTTTTCTTTTCAATATATACCGCCCAGGAATTGAGCGACATAATTACATAACTGTTGGGCAAAAACTTGGATAACCGTGGGTAAAATCTGCCATGATTTTGGACACATTAAGGCCATCCAATACCCATGAGTTGTTTAGATATAGGAGAAGTAACCACTAATTGGTTAGGAACTATGCTCAAACGTTGGTTAGGTTTTGACCAACAAATGGAAACTTTGAAGTGCTCAATAGATGGTTACAAAGACAAGTTCGTGGTTAATTACATTTATCCAGTTGTTGAGACAGTTCAATTTGCCCAAGAATTAGGTAAATACTTTTACCCAGTAAGAGTGACTAATGTATTGCCCAATAGATGGGTATGTTGACTATTTGCTCTACGTTGGGTTAAATGTTGGGTAATTATTTGTTCATTTATTTTACACTGTAAGGGGCACACAACTGATCGAATTACGAGCGAAATACCGTACTGTAAAAACAATCCTGAAAAGTCCGAGTTATCAGATTTGGATATTCTGAAAACAATCGGGGTTATGATAAGTTATCATTGTCAATTGTTTCTTGACTATTTTGTTCAAGAAAAGTCGTAATATAATGTGTCAATTGAAAACTTTGCATAGTTTAGTAAGTTGATTTCTTCATTACTTTATTAAATCTGCCCTTCTGCACAATATCTTTTTAGTTCTGTTTCAAGTATACAAACAAAGCTTACCATTCACATTCACCAAAGTAACACTTGAAAAAAATGTTACCATCTATTTCAAAATTTTAAGAAAAAAATTAGTTCACATTAGTTCACTTTGGTAGTATTTGCTGTTAATACTGAAATTCTGTATCTGCTCTTGCCTTAATCAAGCCTGTTCTCAAAAACGGGAAATTAAACTTACCTCCGGAGACATATACTGACTGCGTAATGAGTACTAGAACGGTAGCCAGTAAGAGCGCGTACGCTCCTTTATGGCGTCCCATGTTCTCCTCTTACTTGACAAGCGATATCCTTTATTTGAAATTGTTTCTAAATATCACTTTCAAAAAGTCTTATCTTGTGCAATTCCCAACATCCTCTAAGTTCAGTGACGACGTCTGATATGCGCAAACATCCAGAATGCTTGGTGATATATACTGTTCTTCTGAATCATTGAATTCAATAGATCCCCGAAATACCATACTTTATTACCACCCTCCTTTTTACCCCTCCGACCGTGACCAGGAACTACCCGCGGGCACATTTCAATAGAAAGAAGTTACTCATTACATTGATCATGATCCTGGGACAAACAATTCACTTTTGTTACCCACTCGTTTAAATGGAATTCAGTTAAAGGGGAATTTATAGGTTGGTGAAATTCTAAAGGGGAATTTGTTTGCTTCTTACAAGAAAATCTTGCAGATTTTAGTACTTTATTCGACACATACACCGTTAAGGTAAATGTTGCTTCCGGTAACTCTGTTTTTCTTATTTGTTTAGTTCCACCAAATATTCGTTTCCATCGTATTTATTGGTTTATACCGAGCGCATTGCATTCTTTAGAAAATATGTTGTTTATATTATGCAATTATCATCAAAGAAGATCATATTCTACAAAAATCACCACTTGTTAGATATTCGTATTTTGTACCATTGTTAAATTAACGTCTTATGGCCCACAGATACAGTACCTGTAAAGTGTTGAATACTTATGTTCATGTACGCCATATTCTATTATTACGGTTTGTAATTAAGCAATGCAATCGAGCTAATCACCTGCGTCAGGATCATCCGTCCACTCAGCTTCTTAAGCAGTCTGGCATTCTCATGAAGACAATCAGAGTACACTCATCGAAACGTCTAGTTTCACACCACCAGTTCTTCTCAGAATCAACAATTATTACAACTCCTAAGAGACTGTTTACATGGTGCTACCGTAAACCTTACTCCTACTTTACTTCCAGTATGCAAAGTTTCAAATCCTACTTAAGCACTACAATACTAAAGGGGTGTGTTAAATGATTGGTAATTACCCCCAACAGAAACGAAGCGAATGATTATCTAAATGCTTATTAAGTTTTAAGATGGTAATGCTACCAAATATCCTGTGAAGTTATTCAGTCTGCATGACATGTTGGAATTTTCTAGAAATTATGAATGACAATTAATATCTGAAATGTATCATCAGGATCTACATAGAATGAATACTAATAATCTCAATGCATTTTCACCATTTTCCCCATAAAGGTATTGGTAGAGGTATAATATATAGATAATTATTTTTTTAAAGAATTACTGATACAAGTATCAACATTCCCTGAAAATATTTGTGTCCATAACTTTTATTTCGAATTTAAGACGTGGTACCGAGAGCTAAATTCAGTACTGTCCACTATGTGAATGAATACTATCGTCTATATTGACCAGTGATATAAATTAAAAAGTTAATGTTTCCAAACTTCTCCCAAACGTATGGACTGATTGAGCTAAAACATTCACAGGTTGATTGGGTAATATATATATATATATATATTGATTCAAAGAAAGCAAGGATACTTTACTTTAAGAATCAGTTTTGCCAATATTACCAATACTATATATACCTCACCTTTAACGTCACAACGAAATGAGCTGAAACTTTCACATGTTGGTTTCTATACATAATAATATATCCTGATTCTGTTATAGTACGGGTACATTTACAGACATTTAAGCCAACGTTTATACTGCCTGTGACAGATAAGCTTGGGCGATAACACGATAAAATCGAATATCGCGATACCTTTTTTTTTTATTCAATTACAATATTGAGAACATTTTTAAGTTATCGAGATATTGGAAAATCGCGATTAAAAAAATATATCGTGATTAAAAGAAATCGGCATTGTGAGTCAAGTCAGAAATTCCATTGAAACAAAATTAGAACAGTCTTTTCAGCTTTTGGAAGTGAGAAACAAAAGCGAACTACTTCAGAAGTACAAACACGCTCTGCAAATGAATTTTTGGGATTTATTGTGATGCTTATAGAGGGGTACATACCTGTGGTTATCGGCTCTAAAGCAATCATGTGTGAATGAAAAAAATAATTGCGATACTATCGAAAATCGCGATATATGTTTGCCGATATATCGTGGATGAACAAAATCGATATCGCCCAAGCTTAGTGACAGACATGTATGTTTTATACAATGATTCTTATTGGGGAGCGAACCTAGGAAAGCTAATGCGACTAAATAGATAAAAATATAAATTTGAGCGTCGAGTTAATTGCAGGTCTCTGATTTATTAAGTTTTTGAAGTAAATGCGGCGATCAGTTCCATTAAACTTACAATATTATTGTTGTTTAGGTAATTGTGCATCACATCAACATCAAATTAGTTAATAATGAAATGAATTCACACATAAATCATTATGAGTGAGTTCTCTCTTCGTGTCCAAACCAAGCTAGGCTATATACGACGATTCATATACAACAATCCTTTGCTACCAGTATCATAGCTAACAGCTGCAAGGCTAAAACTAGAGGTTAAATGAAAATGGGTTTCGGATGTATTGATAATATTGGGCACTGATGTCCCAAGTTCTTTGTTTAGTGTTAAGAAAGTTATGATATATTGAAATAAGCTGAAAATGCACATTAATTGTAGTGATTGTATACAAAATATGCATTGCTTGTTCCTTAGACCCGATCGACAGGACGGGTGGGTAGATGAGACTGTGAGTGGGAGGTTTTGGGACAGTGGGTGGCAGGAGACTTGATGAGGTGTTTGTTATTGTTCGAAATTGACATTATTGTTTGCAGGAGACTGGTGAGGTGTTTGTTGACATTATTGTTTGCAACGAAGTGCTCGATGAAAACGAACACAGGGGTTTTGGCTACGTGTATATTGATAATTATTGGGACACAGTTCTTTGTTTAGTATTTACGATATATTGAAATAAACTTAAAACGCACGAACTGTAATCATTGTACACACATTAAATGTCCTTCCATTAAATGTGTGCAACGATTCTCAAACGATTCAAACATACGAAAACAAATAACATTGTATTGTAGAATCAACCCACGTGTACAAACCCTGTAGTTATGTACAAACATTACGTCGTCACGTAATCATACCAGCGTGTATAGTCCCTATGGAAATTGTCCTTTCTGCAAAACAACCATCGAACAAGAGTTGAATAACAGAACGTGCATAATTTTTTTTTATTGTTATATCGTGATAAAGGGTGAGAAAGGATGGTACCACATTCTACCCATAGTTGGTAAATTCGAACAATAACATTTCGAAGTTTATATTGACTACATCATAATCTTCGCAGATTAGACTAAAATGTTAATTAAATAATAGTTACTGACGTAATGATGACGTAATTGGTTTTAGAAACTAAGTCACATTATGAGCTTTCATATGGTGCACGTTTTGTTTTTATGTGAAAATGCCAAGAGCTTATATGACAGCTCGTGTGTCGAGTTTTGTTTAGGTCGAGTTATCACAAGGGTCGAGATATCTTAACCCCCGCAGGGTCACACTATTTGTTTAGGTCGACTTGTCCGTTCTCGCCAATCTATACGTCCCGCAGATTAGACTAAAATGTTAATAAAATAATATTTATTAACGTAATGATGAGGTTCTACAAACTGAGTCACATTACGAGCTTTCATGCTGCATGTTTTGTATTTATGTGAAAATGCAAAGTATGACTCGTAGGTCGAGTTTTGCGTAGGTCGAGTTGTCACAAGGCTCGAAAAGCTGTTGTGGATCCTAGTTCTTCATGTCGAGTCTTCACAAGGGTCGAGACGTCTTACCCCCCGCAGCGTATCACTAAAATATGAATAACATGATATTTACTGACGTTATGATGACGTGCTTTGTTTTAGGCACTAATTCACATCACGGGCTTTCATATGGTGCATGTTTTGTAATGATATGATGATGCTAAGTATGACAATCCATCGACAACTTTCACGTGTTAAACCTATGGGGTTTTGGCGGAAACAAGAAGAAAAATAATCGATAAGTTATCTGAATCCACACAATAATGATAATTGGCATTCAGGGAATCTGACTTAGATGGCCGCTGAAGAAAGCAATAGACTACTGCGTAGGAGGTTCCGTCTGCTTCGTTGATCATTCAAAGTAATGTTATGACTTTTGTATTCTATGTTTATATGGCTACGTGTGATGTGTAACATATGTAATGGCAAAGTCTGAATGAGTATTCAGAATCCATCAATAGGCAGATTTTTGTTTAGCAACCCATGCGTATCAACACAAGGATTTGCTAAGTAATACATATTGGTATACTGCCAAATTGTTGACAATGGCATCTTTTGGGATGGAAAATGTTTTGATCCTCAAGCAGAACAACATGTTCGAAATTAATCCGCCAACCACTGTATATTGAACTCACACACGTTTCATTAACTATACTCTTCCCATCATTGCTCACTGCAGAATATCATGTTCAATACATGCGCATCAATAAATAGACGCCTATTCAAAGCTTGCAACAGCTCCGATCAACCTCATGTTTCCCCAGCAACCTCATGTTTCCCCAGATATATACTGTACATATGGACTTTTGACTTCAAATCAAACTATATTTCATACAAAATATATTATACAAAATGTGTACAATAATACAGGGGTATCAACAGTAAATAATTGTGAAATAAAAAGTAACAAAACAATTGGCAGAGGGAAATTCAAGAAGGTTACCGGTAGCAAAGAAAGAAAGATAAAACATGTATTATCCCACAAGGGAAAATTAAACAGGCGTTGCCCCAAAACTGGTTATAAAACAATAAACTAACATTAGACAATATATTTTAACAAATTATATAATTCCTTTAATAAAGACACAGATCTTTCATCTGAAATTGAAAATAATTATACGGTATAAGGGATATAAGAATTACAATAATCAATATTATGTCATGACATAAAAGGCCAAGTCTAAAAGTTGCTAACCCCAAGTATTATTTTGTAAATAATGTAAACCCACGATGGCTGCATCTACTTCATACAAACGAATAGAAAATAAAAATCACTGCACTACAAATGTAATGGGGCTAGTCACAAAGGAATCGATAAGGTAAACAATAGACCGATTTATTAAGTCCTATTACGTATTGACCAATTACAGCTATTGACCAATCACATGTTAAAATAGCTGTATCGCGTGGATGATAAACGTAAACAAGCCACCATTAGGAATGACTCGACGATCAAGGGGCGAGGCTCAAGTGTTGTACCACGGGTGCCGTTGCTAGGCAGTTACTATATGGTGGGCGGGGCTTAATGGATTGGCGTATTGATTCCAGAGCGATTTTTCTGTGCTCTTGTAAGACATGATATTTAGTTTGGACCAACCGGCGTTGAGCTTGTAAATTACGTCACGCGTATTTAAATGGTTCAGATTCCGCATGAAAAAAAAACTCGATGAATTTTTGCAGAAAGGGATAGAGAAAAACATTTTGGAATCAACCCCAACTTAAGCAGTTCATTTACACCAATGGATTACTGATACCATAACGGGCCTTTTAAGGCTGATTGTTTATACAAAGACCTTCCAAAACAAATTCCATAAGCAATACTACGAAGGAGGCCATGAACATCTGCTGTCATGTTTATTAACAGGAATATTATGATTTTTGCTACCCATAAGAAAGAGGATTATGTTTGTGGCAGCGTGTGATGTGAATCATATAGGTAAACAGCCAAAGTCAGAATCCATCAATAGACATATTTAATCTTAGTATCCCATGCGTATCCACCGAAGGCTTTGCTAGGTGATTTATGTAACTATGAAACACAGAATTCCTGATTTAAATTTGCATGTAGCAGCATGCATGTAACTTGTCTATAATTGATATATACCTATGTGATACATACTGATGTTTCATATGTGATACGTGTCCATACCAAATGCAAACAGTATTCCAATGGACAGTCTTTCAATTTAATTTTCAATTTAAGTTTATTTCTATCAAAAATAAGAGTAGCTCGGGCAGAATAATTATACAGGATGTTTGACAAGTATGATTTTGGTGAGTTTAAAGTAATTGTTTGACAAGATGGCTTAATGTAAGACACATGCGTAAAGTATGTAGGTAGGTCGTCTCAGACAAATGTTGGGGAACTTTGAGAAACTACCGCTTCGTATAACGGCTATACCTGTGAACATATTGGAATATTTCATTTCAACTACGTACGCCTACTTCTGCCTATAATCGCTGCCATTTTCCTTAGATGACGGGGCTCAGTGTACTTTTGCTTTGCGTGCAAACAGGATTTGTTGAATATTTTCCACAAAAAAATACAAACGAAAGTTAAATGAGGGTACAAAGGTTATTCTAGCAACGCCCAAAACCTACTGAGAATTTGCATTCAATGTATTTGCGAGCATAACTCATGATATAATACAGAAATACCCCGTAAAGCATAAACATAGTTATGGTTTGGTGATATTGAATTTGTGCCCCAGGCACTAAGAACCTGTGCTAGTGTGTGTGAATTAGGGCTGTGCCGGCTATCCGGATACCCGACCGAAACTGTCATTACCCGGTTCCATTTTTTGGTTCCAATTACCCGTAAACGACTTTTTAAAATTCGGACTTAACATTTGAGCGGAGTGAACAGAAATCTGTCACTCTTGAACAATGTAATGTTTACACTTTTACAGACAATTATCTTTAAATTCAAGAGATTACACTACAATAAAGCCTTTGTAGTATTTTAGGGACATTTTCCATACATTTTTCTCCAACTGTTTGTGGTATATTGTATCGAGGCTGCAAAGGGCCTGGCAGCGGCTGCTTCAAACAACTTATCAAACCAGCAGCACAGGAGGGAATATTTGCCTATTGTTTTAATTAAAACGACACAATAAACAACAGATCAATTTAAGTATAGTATCCTCTGTATTATAAAGGTCAATTTTAACATTTACAGTACATGTATTTGTACACCACCGGAGGCATGTTTTCAACAAAAATGAAAACAGGTATCTGGATATCCGAAGTTTCCTGATTTCGGGTATTCGGTTCCAAAAATATCCGAAAACGCACACACCTAGTGTGAATACATGTAGTCGGGAATGGCTTCATTGGTCCATACATATATAGGCATAATATATAGCTACAGGTTTGACACACATCCAGAATAAAGGTTAATTATGATAATTTCTATCGATAAATTGTTAAAATGGACCTAAAGCATGATTTTAACCGATTCCCAACTTATTCAGGACATTCCCATTCACTTCTTCAGCAAGAAAATAAATTTTGTTTGATCTATTTTTTTCAGTTATTAATTTGTTTTCACAGTTTAAATCAGAAAGCTATACATAGACCTACATATCCATTTTAACAAAGAAATTCCATAAAGCTGTGAAATAATAAGAACGTATAAGAAAACAAAAATCAACAACCCAAGACAAAATAAAGAGAGATTCTATAAGATAACCGAAACGACAACTAAAAGATAACCGAAAAGACAACTTAATCACTCTGACGTTGACGAGATAACTACTGTAGAAGCTTTTCAAGTCGAACCGTCTTCATAAAGTGACAAATCAGCCCACACAAATCCACGTTTTAAGAAAACCACATTTGAATTTGAACCGTTTTCGAAATTGCAATTTCAAACACTTTTGGGGAAAAATAATATTCAAAAATACAATTTATATAGCTACCACAACAAACGTGATGCGAACCATGAAATTGAACGTCGTATTATTTACAAACCATATGAAATTGTACGTCGCTGTTCGTTTTTCATTTTTTATAAACCAAAGAATAGTATGCAAAAACGTACTGTACATGGCATTTAAACCATGAAAGTTTACGCTATAAATGTATCATGGTATATGAACAGTGGAGTTTCATGGTTTATAAACAATTATGGTTGACATACGCCCTATAATTAGGCTTAATCATGGTATAAAACATGCTTAAAATAAATAATGATTTGAGAAACGGCCCCTCATATTACACCAATGCTTGCATCTTTGTTACACGTACATGATAATACTTTGACATATTGTTATACGAGGTTGCTCACAGCAGGGCACACTGTAATGGAACTTCAAAACCATCCATTGTCTGTTGCAGTCATTGTACCTACTTCCAGGTATCACGCACGAGGGCTGCAAGGGCGTTCGCACTTCGTATAATATGCAGTTCAGGATGACCCAGATTGACAAGGTTTTATCTGCATGTGCACCAGGACTGGTAGCATGGCTTAAAGTGCTAATGAAATGCCATTTTATGCAGTATATAAATTTTGTCAAATATCCATGATTCTGGACAGCTTAAACAAAATAACAAAATAAAATTTAGATGTAAAGTGAAGAATTAATGTAATGTTTAAATGACACACGAGGGCCGCACACTGTTTCATTAGATCATAACAGCATGCAGCATTGAAAGTGCACAAAATCAAAACCCCAAACTCTTGCCCAAGTAAGCAGTCGTCACCTCACAAAGTTAACTGGTAACCAATTAGTCAGTTTACATGACAACATACAACATTAAGAGAACTGACGTGTGAAAAGACGAGGAATGTAATCAACTTTTATGCATAAAAGCATTAAACGAGGCCCTGGTTACAAGGTCCTGATCCTGCTGTGACATCACTAATATACTCATGAATATGTTTTCCATTATCATAAATACCAATTATAAAAAGTGCCAAAACACACAAATTGGAAATTAAAAGGAAGAAAAGTAATGTCAACATGGATAATGACATGTCAGTTTACACGACAGCATACTAGTCAGTTTACACGACAGCATACTAGTCAGTTTACACGACAGCATACTAGTCAGTTTACACGACAGCATACTAGTCAGTTTACTTGACAGCATACTAGTCAGTTTACTTGACAGCATACTAGTCAGTTTACACGACAGCATACTAGTCAGTTTACTTGACAGCATACTAGTCAGTTTACACGACAGCATACTAGTCAGTTTACACGACATCATACTAATCAGTTTACATGACAGCATACTAGTCAGTTTACACGACAGCATACTAGTCAGTTTCATTTCATTTCATTTGGTTTTCCCGTACGGAACTGGTGCTCCTTTGGGTGGTCTGCTTGGCCTGCCGTAGCGGTTTTCAAGCATCGCCTTGAACAATTTCCTGTCCGATAAATTTTTGTAAACTTGTTGACTAGATAAACCCAAAAGCTTGGTAATTTTTGTTTCGAATTTGGTTTTAAATTTTCGTTGATCTGCAAATAGCATTTTCTTCTGTATGCTGCTGTTTTTGCCTCTGATGATGTGCGCGTGATATTTTAAAAACTGTTTTTCACAGAAATCGCGTAGCGGGGAGCTTCGGCAAATTTCGTGTAATTTTTTATTATTTATCATGTATCCCCAGTCAATGGACTGGTCGTCTTGGGATTCGGTTGCAAGATTTTCTGGGTCTGGGTCCACGGTGTCATCTGTTGGTGATGTGTCATCGCCGTTTTGGGACGTGTTGGTGCTGTTTTTGGGCTTGTTTTTGGGTGCTGGTTTGTTGTCGTTTTGGTCTTTTTTCCGCATAAAACCACCCCGTATCATTCGCCTCAGGTAGCCGTTCCAGACCGTCTCTATGCGCTTCATTTGGGATTCGTTCAAACTCCACGCTTGCACTGAATACAGCAACCTTGCTCTCACGCATCCTTCCAACATCCGTATCCGGGTCGACAGTCTGATATCTGTATCCGTCAGCATTTTCTTCATTTCAAACCATTTTCCTTGCGCGGCTTGAATTCTGGCCGATAGGAAGGCGTCATCCGAGTCCGATTCGTTACTTATGACGAACCCTAAATACTTGAATTGTCTTGAATTTGCTATTTCTTCGCCTTTTAGTTTGATTACAGATTTTTTGTTTAGAATTTCTTCCGGGTAATTGAAAAGTAAAGTTTCGGTCTTTTCGTTGAAATTGTTAACCCGTATCTTTTGAAATGGGTATCATAGCAGTCGAGTAATTTTTCCAGATCTTTTATGTCGTAAGTAGACAAGACTATATCGTCTGCATATTCGACATCTTTTTGTGTATGCGTGCCAGTTTGGGGCTGGGATTTTCTGTCTGCCCTGGTAGCGGTTGACGCAGGTGTTGGAATATGGTATTTAAATTTTAGCCCGTGGTCTGGGACCAGTTTTTCTGCCTCATGTGCGCACACTCGCAGCACAAAATCTAAATAATAGTTAAATAAAACCGGTGATTCCTGGCCACCCTGCCTACATCCCGTGAAGGTTTGAAAAATATCCTGGGCATCCTTGACTTTTGCAGTCGTATTTTCGTATAATTTTTCTAAAATCCCAATCAACTCCCCCGCCCCTGACCTGATTTCGGCAACTTTAAAGAGTACATCTCTCGGTATATGGTCGTATGCAGCTTTCAAGTCCAAAAAGCACAAGCCAAAAGGTTTCTCTTCTTTCTTGATCATTTGTGTGGTGATGAAAATTGGGTCCGTTGTTGCCTTGTCCTTTCGGAAACCAAATTGTCCGTCGCCCATGTTCAGTTCGTAGGAAACACGCAGTCTTTCAAGGGTTATCATAGGTATCAACCGACTAAGTGTGGCGCCAATTGACAACCCTCGGTAGTTGGCGGCGTCCGTTTTTGGTCCCTTTTTGTGCAGACACGTGATGTCTGAATGGTACCACGTAGTAGGAATTGTTTTTTCTTGCCAAATTTTCGTCATTAGTGTAGTAAGCAGTTCCAGTAAAATTGGCGAATTTGCGTACTTGATGGATTCGGCGACCAGTTCATCTGATCCGACGCATTTTTTGTTTTTCAATTTTTTGATTATTTCGCCTATTTCAATTTTTGATGGTGGGCCTTGGTAGGTTTTTACTGGATTTTTGGGTAGAATGTGTTCGTAATTTTCCGGGTTGATTACTTCTGCTGGTAATGGTATTTTTCTCTCAGCAAAATGCTGTTTGAAGTGTTCGTTTAATTTTCCAGGGTCAATATTTTTGTCCCGTCCCGGTGCTGCTTTTTTCATTTTGTAGTTTTTGGCCATCGCGAATTCCTTCTCCACATTTCTTGCAATCGACGCCTCGTTCAGTTCGTCTGCAAGTTGTTTGAAGAATGCATTTTTTAGCTTTTTTCGGTGTTTTCTGAGCTCTGTTTCGATCGATTTTCTGGCCTTTTTGTCTTTCGTTTGCTGTCGTGAGGTTAAAAGTTGGTTGTATTTTGGGTCACTCCACGGCGGCGTCTCTTTTTGCGTAATTTGCGGTGGGCATGCCTCGGCTGTTGCCTCTTTTAGGGTATTTGTGATGTATTCTGCTAGAATATCCACATTTTGTTGGTATTTTTGGTGGTCATTCAGCTTCTTCTGAACCGTTTTTGAATAGATTTCCTGGATTTCTGGGTTTTGTCGCAGACTGGTGATATCCGGTCTTTGCTTTTTGGTTTGGGGTTTATTTTGCAGTTTTGCCATTTTGGCTGTTTTTGCAGTTGGGTATTTGATCTCCATTCCCAGCAGGTGATGGTCTGTGTCGTAATATCGCTCCACGCACCTGAAAACCCTTACTCGAGATATCCATTTTAAAAGGTATTTATCACCTACCAAATAGTCCAAGCGTTTTTCATAGCCTGTAGCTGATTTCCACGTCTTTCGGTGGACTTTTTTCGTCAAAAAACGTGTATTCAACGCGTGCAGCTGACTATCTGTGCAGAAATTTGCAAGTTTGGTGCCGTTTGAGTTGGTGGTTTGTGGCCCGTTGTTCTGCCCTATAAAAGCTGAGAAATTGTTAAAATCGTTTCCAATTGTTGCGTTGAAATCTCCTCCGATTATAACCTTCCACGCAGGGTGGGATTTTTTGTATTTTTCCACGGTTTTTCTCAGCTTGGAATAAAATTGCTCTTTACCACTTTCTGCCGACCCGGTCTCGGTGGGTGCATATACAGACACTGCCATGAGTTTTAAGCGGCCCAATTTTATTCTAAAAACACCAATTCGCCCAATTTCTACATTTTCTGAATCTACTAAAGTCGCTCTTGGCGACAAAATCACCCCTATACCGCCATAATGTTTGGCTTTGAAGCCTTGGTAGAAAAATTTCCATCCACGTAGCTCTGGATCTTCTCTGAATTCCTCGCAGTTTTCGCCAATTCTTCTATGTTCTTGTATAAACAACACGTCATATTTCAGTCTGTTTGCAGTTCGTATCAATTCATACAGTCGTAGGTCTTCCCTTGCGGTCCTACAGTTTAAAGTTCCTATTCGGTACTGGTTGAAATTTCTGTTTACAGATTGTACAATATTTACATTTTTCTGCTCTGTTATGTGTTCGCTAGTCATTTTCTTGTTGATTTTTTGTTTTGTTAGCTTTGTAAAGTCTTTCAGTTTAATAAATAAATAAATAAATAAATAAAGCGTTTTTCTCAATTTGTTTGGAAATAAAATGTTCGGTGGTAAATTTAATTTTTAAGCTATTAGCAAAATTACCAGTTTTGTCAGAATAGCATGTAATCAGTAGCGATATTTAGCGTCCAGCCAGGGTTAAGGTGCGCAGTTTGTTATGGACGACTCTATGTAGAGTATGCGCGGACCATGATGTCATTAAATTACCAGTGGGGTACTGGATTTTTGTCTACTGATTTATAACTAGTCAGTTTACTTGACAGCATACTAATCAGTTTACACGACAGCATACTAGTCAGTTTACACGACAGCATACTAGTCAGTTTACACGACATCATACTAATCAGTTTACATGACAGCATACTAGTCAGTTTACTTGACAGAATACTAGTCAGTTTACACGACAGCATACTAGTCAGTTTACACGACATCATACTAATCAGTTTACATGACAGCATACTAGTCAGTTTACACGACAGCATACTAGTCAGTTTACTTGACAGCATACTAGTCAGTTTACTTGACAGCATACTAATCAGTTTACATGACAGCATACTAGTCAGTTTACACGACATCATACTAATCAGTTTACACGACAGCATACTAGTCAGTTTACTTGACAGCATACTAGTCAGTTTACTTGACAGCATACTAATCAGTTTACATGACAGCATACTAGTCAGTTTACACGACAGCATACTAGTCAGTTTACTTGACAGCATACTAGTCAGTTTACACGACATCATACTAATCAGTTTACATGACAGCATACTAGTCAGTTTACACGACAGCATACTAGTCAGTTTACACGACAGCATACTAGTCAGTTTACACGACAGCATACTAGTCAGTTTACTTGACAGCATACTTGTCAGTTTACACGACAGCATACTAGTCAGTTTACACGACAGCATACTAGTCAGTTTACACGACAGCATACTAGTCAGTTTACTTGACAGCATACTAGTCAGTTTACACGACATCATACTAATAAGTTTACATGACAGCATACTAGTCAGTTTACACGACAGCATACTAGTCAGTTTACTTGACAGCATACTAGTCAGTTTACACGACAGCATACTAGTCAGTTTACACGACAGCATACTAGTCAGTTTACACGACAGCATACTAGTCAGTTTTACTTGACAGCATATTAGTCAGTTTACATGACAGCATACTAGTCAGTTTACACGACAGCATACTAGTCAGTTTACTTGACAGCATACTAGTCAGTTTACACGACAGCATACTAGTCAGTTTACACGACAGCATACTAGTCAGTTTTACTTGACAGCATATTAGTCAGTTTACATGACAGCATACTAGTCAGTTTACACGACAGCATACTAGTCAGTTTACTTGACAGCATACTAGTCAGTTTACACGACAGCATACTAGTCAGTTTACACGACATCATACTAATCAGTTTACATGACAGCATACTAGTCAGTTTACACGACAGCATACTAGTCAGTTTACTTGACAGCATACTAGTCAGTTTACACGACATCATACTAATCAGTTTACATGACAGCATACTAGTCAGTTTACACGACATCATACTAGTCAGTTTACTTGACAGCATACTAGTCAGTTTACACGACATCATACTAATCAGTTTACATGACAGCATACTAGTCAGTTTACACGACAGCATACTAGTCAGTTTACTTGACAGCATACTAGTCAGTTTACACGACAGCATACTAGTCAGTTTACACGACAGCATACTAGTCAGTTTTACTTGACAGCATATTAGTCAGTTTACATGACAGCATACTAGTCAGTTTACATGACAGCATACTAGTCAGTTTACACGACAGCATACTAGTCAGTTTACTTGACAGCATACTAGTCAGTTTACTTGACAGCATACTAGTCAGTTTACACGACGGCATACTAGTCAGTTTACATGACAGCATACTAGTCAGTTTACATGACTAGTGTGATGTTTTTCACATATCTCCCCCATGTTTATGTTTTTTAATACCAATGAGAGAAAGCATGATGTTTATGTGGCAACGTGCGATGTATAGCATCCCAGATAACATTCATACATTGGGCCAATGCTGGCATTTGGTCGGCAACGTCGGCGTTGGCATTATGTCAGCTTTTGACGTTAGCTCAACGTTGGCATTACATCGCCAACATCGGCGTTGGCATTATGGTAGCTGCTTATGTTGTGGCCAATGTTGGCAATTAAATGGCAACATCGGCATTGTCATCATGTTGGTTGCTGACGTTGGGCCAATGTTGGCTCTAGGTCGGCAATATAACATTGGCATTACGTTGGCGATCGATGTTGAACCAACGTTGGTTTTCAGTCGGACACCGACATTGGCATTGTGTTAGTTTCTTACATTGGGCCAATGTTGTCTCTAGGTCGGCAATACAACATTGGCATTACGTTGGCGATCGATGTTGAACCAACGTTGCAGTTTCAGCCGAATACCGACATTGGCATTACGTTGGCGATCGATGTTGAGCCAACGTTGGTTTTCAGTTGGGCACCAATATTGGCATTGTGTTAGTTTTTAACATTGGGCCAGTGTTCTTATCAGTGACGTCATGTCACCAAAATCAGCCAATTTGATTGGACGAAAAGAAATACGTCACGCAGGTCACAATTTTCAACCGCCATTTTTAACTACGATACGATGTCGTTTGTTTTCGTCTAACTGATCGAGAATCGTTGCACAATTAATGGAAGGGGTCTTCATTACTTGGTTTCATTTGAAGGTATGTAAGCTTTCACATTTATTATACATGTATGTTCGTTTTAGTATAGATAATGACTATACAAAACCATGGTTAACGTTAACAATATCAGTGTGGCACTCGTATTTTAACACATGTACAGAATGTCATGTACTGTAGGCCTACTGGTCGTATACATGTGTATGCGACCTTTCACTGTACAACCCATTGTCTGTGACATTATTCTGTACAGTCGATGGAGGGGTCATGATATATAACAAGACACACCCACAAACACACGCAGGGGTGTGTGCATTAATAATATTAATAACCGTAGCCAATTTAGCTACAGTAGTTTCAATAGTTCCTGAGTAATACTGTGGTGGCTGCACTGGCACATACTGACACTTTTCTCACTAAACTAAAGTAGGCCTGAAACTCATCACCTTTATTGAGATAAAGAAGCAGTCATATCATGGAGGAAGGAAGAGGTCACATGTATTCTATTCTATTCTAACGCCTAACTTAAAGGCATTTTTCTGAAGTTGCATCAATCCATCATGCTGATAATAACATATGACTCGGAGGGTTTCTAACTAATATGTGTGTTTTGTTAGCATGACCCATTATTTTTCGTCCCTCTTTGAAAAAGTAATATTGTTTTTACATGGTATGTTTGTATTTCAGATCAACGGTTGATCATGCTTGCAATGACTACCATCCATATAGTTTACACTACTTGGGGGTAAGGATGACAAACGTCATGTAAGTTTTTCTGTAGTCAAACAATTATTTATGAATTTTTGATGAAGCCATGCCCCCCCCCCCCCACAGAAAAAAAAGAAAACGTACGGTTTTGGTTATTGTGGGAACCGGATACCTGAAATTGGAAATCCACATATACTCCAGAATGTATAAAATAACCAACATGAACACAAGTTTCTCTTGTCTAATTAGAATCATAATAAATGTGGACTTACTGTAGTACTTCTCCTGCCTCTATATTAATAACAACTTGCACAGAAACAATTTTAACAAAAAAATTGAGACTTCCATTTGTCTGGCTTAAATTTTCAGTCAACATTATTGAACGTTGTTTAGGAACCCTCACCAATCTCGCCGGCAAAAACTACAGGGCCATTCTCCCAGTACTATAGTGAGACTCGCCCGGAAAGTAGTGATGAATGATCCTCAAAACGTCCATTGTTAACACCCTAATTAAATCCATTGACAAAAGACAGTTCCTGCGGTTAAGTCGGCCATCTGGCTGTGTCAGCTAGTCCTTTGTGAAGTTATTCTCTTAAATTGCCAAGTTTGAATGGTAATTGAACTGTGAAGTACACGTATGTTTCCAGTACGAGTGTAAATTTACACGTACACGATACAGAAATACCCTCACTTAAATACCATACTATAATTATGTTTTCCAAATATACATAACAGCAAAAGAAACGTCACCCCTAAAAAAATTATTATTTTCATTTTATAATTAATATAATTTGTTTAATGAAGAATATTATGAGTATGGAGTGTAACACGAACACAATGTGGCAAATTTGGTTGACCTCAAAATTCGTCATGCATGACGTCTGAGGACACATAAGCTAAACACGTTCTCAGACTTATCAAAATTTAGGGGGTGACGTTTCTTTTGCTGTTATGTATACATTTTTCAGTTGTTTTAATAAAATAAATATTACCGTAACGTTTAATGTGATGAATGAAATTTGTCAAATGCAGTTTTATACTATTTAATAGGAGAAATTAACGTTATCAAACTCTTCACATAGGGGAAATCTGAACGGTGTTCAATGTAGCTATATATCAAGAGGCAACCCGCGCGAATATTTACTGCAGTTTATTTTATACCAGATAGTTAAACATTGTATGGGTGTTTCCCCTGGTATTTATGATAAAACGTTAGAATGACGATTTGAACAGACAGAATTGTATTAATACCACAGAACCAATTGCCGGAGGGGATCAACTAAAATTATGGCTCCCAACCTTTTGCATCTCCTTCATGAGCTAGGGTATCGGACTATTAAGTATAAGGCGAGTACAAAGCTCTTAGTCTAATACCCCAACCCCACAGACGAAACGCGAATGCACTCGTCAAAATATTTTCACAATATAAAAGAAAGGCTTCCAATCAATAACAGCACGTTGGCTGGACTGGGGATCTCGTTCACACTAATTGTACACAAAATGTACATGCACTGATTCCACGTGTTGTTGACATGTGGTGAAGTAGCGCCTGCGTTGTAGCTGGACAAGCGTTCATAAACTCTGAAAAAAGCCAAGGCATTTCTAGAGCCAAAATTACCACACCAGCAACAGTTATTACAAGCTCAGAAATAATGTAAAAATTAGCAATTTTATGTTTATTTATTTACTTTTTTTTTTACATTTTATTTTCTGGACATTTTTCTTTTAATGTTCGTAAGAATCCGTAAATCAATACAATGGAACCGGGTAATGACAGTTTCAGTCATCCAGATACATGGCTACCTGGAACAGCCTTATGCCTAATTGGCTTCTAAAATACACAAAAAACATTTCTTATTCAATTATGTTATTGTCCACAGATTGTCCAAACTGAGTTTGCAGTGAGGTGCAAGCTTGCTCCTTCCGTCTTCCCCATTAGAGGTAAGCGGGTAAAGGGCAAAAAAACAACTCTATAGTCATTATATAGGATGCCACCAAGTCATTTATTGACTAGTAAGGACATGACTGTTAATAACATGTTGCCATTTAAAGTGCATGCTGGGAATCTGATCTGGTGAAAAAATCATTTGACGTACACGGGCATAATGGTGCATCAAATCTGTACAAGATGTATTGTTATTCAATTGAGAATGCTTAAAATGTTTATTGTTTCTGTTTACATTGAATAAGTGATTGATTCGCCATCATTTTATAGGTCTTATGAATTCTTAGGCATGTATCATCGCTATCTATGCTGAGTTTGTATTAGCGAGAAGCTTAATTATGGATAACAGTTAAGGAATTTCAATTTCTAGAAAAACTTAAAGGGGACCACACCAACATATATACATCGGTATCAGTATATACCGAATATACATGTATCTTATTTAGCAAAAATTGTACATGTCATTGTATACAGCCCATCATATCATAACTAGACACAAGTATTAAACCTTCATACTTTTAAAATAAATTCCCCTTTTCACTCCAGATTGGAACCAATGAATCCTTGTCATACAAATGTGTCACACACAAACAGCCATTTGTGTTACTGCTACGAGGTGTATCAGAGTCCGTATAACTTTGTGATCCAATGGCCAGCGTTTGAAGTTGATCCATTCTTCAAAGGAGTTAATGTATGTTTCAAATACAATTATATGGACCTATCTTATCTGTGGCAGTCTGTACCTTCATGGGAATTGTTTTTCAGGACATTAAGACACATTTAGGTCTTTCTAGGTATTTGTTTAACATGTTGGAACAATGATTGTACTGAGGAATTAGTTTTTTTGACTGGACCCCAAAATCCTCATAAGTGTAGTTTATTAAACAATATATGTTGGGTGATCTAATAAAATGTATATTGCCGACTGTGAATCCCTGGGAGTTGGGCCATGTAAACATACCCCCAATCTTCATTGCATAGGCATGTTAGTCTTGATATACATTTTGCCAGATTACTCAATTAAAGTTCCTATGTATTTTTATGCAAGCATTTGGGATAGTTCAACCCAAGTACTGACCATCAATCCCATAAACACAAGTTGGTCTAAAGATATTAAAGAGACAATATTGTCACGATCAGAGCAGACTTTCTTCAGGGCATGGAATCGGTGTCTTAGTTTAAGATGAACACAGTAACTGAAAAATACTGGCTCATTTATGAAGCAGCAACGCGAATATATATATGACCAGTGGCGTAGCCAGAAGTAAAGATTCGGCTGGGCCTGAGTAAAAATGGACGGGCCATAGAATTCATCCATAAATCCATCCATACACGGGCGCCGATTTATGTTTGTGCCGGTGGAACAGCGACCGACGCACACACGCACACACTGACACACAATATTTACAAGGATTGGAGATCACGATACACACCATGAAACGCATGGAAAGTCATAATGCCACAAATCATTTAGTAAAAAGGTTCACTTCATTAAATTGATTCGTTAAATCATAGGCCAAAATGTGCTGTGAGACACCTTAGGCCAGCGAAACAGCTGGTATGGTAGGTTCTAGAAAATAACCGAACTGAGTGATATGACGCACGCGATTTCATTCGGCAATGCCATTGAACCAGCCAATTACAACACACGCTATAGTGACGCTACACAAAACAAAATTTAAATGGTTTAAATAAATAATAGACAGGTTGTTGCCTCCAACCAGTAGCCTACAAGCATGATAGCCCCTGTCCTTTTTAAAGTATACAGTATAAAATAAAATGCACTGTAGCCTATATCGCACAAACATACATAGAAGAGGAATGCAAACAACATAAATCTTAAAAAAAAAAAAAAAAGTTATACAAAAAGCTTCTTTATTTGGCAATGGCAGGGCCTAGACAAGAAGTGGGCGGGCCTAGGCCCTGCCTGGCCCGCCCATAGCTACGCCACTGTATATGACCTTACCACGTGAGTATTATTTTCAGTCACTGAGTTATTCTAAAACTTGAACTCTGATTCCATGCCCTGTTGATCGTGACAATATCGCCACCTTTAAACAATATCTTTTAAATGACTATTTATGAACATGTATTTTCAACAGTTAAAGAGAAATAAATACATATAACAATCAGAAGATCATTTCATTATTGTTTGTTTCTTTTCATTTTACAGTTATCCTTCAAATTACAATGTGTTATTACAATGTCTCCTAGGCCATTCTAACAAGGTAAGCATGTGTTCCTTATAGAAAGATGCACTTATTTATGGCAATTTTGTATGGAAATTTAACAGTTTATAAGGTTATGATTCAGCTAAATGTTACATAAAAAAACAAGAAATTTGTTTTATTTGATTGCTTGCCATAGATAAGACTTCTTAATACATGGAAGACATGCTTATCTCATTAGACCCGGAATCCGGGTCAACATTAATCTGAGCTGTGAGTCCAGGTTGGATATGACCAACCCTTTCCAGGTGAGAATGACCCAGAAAGTTGGATCGGATTATTTGACTTCTTTTCCGCGTCAAATAATCTGACCCAACTTTTTGGGTCATTCTGACCCGGAAAGTGTCGGGGCATCTCCAACCCAGAGTATGGGTCAACTCTGATCCTGGAGTTTTTAGAGTGTGTTGGCTCAATGTTGGCTCGATGCTGGTTCAAAGTCAATGATACAAAGGCCCAATGTTGGAATATGTTGGCTCAATGTTGGCTCGATGTTGGATCAAAGTTAATGATACAAAGGCCCAATGTTGGTCCAATGTTGGCTCAATGTTGGCTCGATGCTGGTTCAAAGTCAACTGAATGATACAAAGGCCCAATGTTGGAATGAGTTGACTCAACGTTGGCTCAATATTGGCTTAAAGGTAATGATACAAAGGCCCAACATTGGTCCAACATTGGGCCAACGTTGGGCCAACTTTTACATTGGACCAACGTAATGCCGATGAGAAAATTTGAAGTTGAACTGTTTTTGCAATTTCAAAGACTTTTGGGGAAAAAGCTCTTAAGCAAAAATACAATAATAATAATAATGTGTGGACTTATATAGCGCACGTATCCACCAACTGAGTGGTGCTCAAGGCGCATTATATTATTACCCCTGCTCATAAGGCTCATAAGGCTCATAAATCATTCCTGAAACCATCTCAGCTCCCTGGGGAGTATACAGCTCAATTGCTGCCAATACAGCGCATATAGGGCTAATCAACCAACTCTACCCTCACAGGTACCCATTTAACCCCTGGGTGGAGAGAAGCAATTATGGTTAAGTGTCTTACTCAAGGACACAAGTGTCACGGCCGGGATTCGAACCCACATTTTGCTGCTAACACCAGAACTTGAGTCCGGTAAGCTAGACCGTTCGGCCACGACACTCCACAATGTAAGTAGCCAAAACAAACATTATGCGAACTATGAAATTGTACGTCGTATTATTTACAAACCATACAAAAAAAATTAAATGTGTACATTTATGGTTTATAATCCATGAAATTGTACATCACTGTTTGTTTTTCATGTTTATAAACCATAGAAAAGGGTGCAAATGCGTAATTTTCATGGTTTATAAACCTTGAAATGTGTTGCCATAAATTTGTCATGGTATATGGAGTTGGAGTGGAGTTGTTTACTTGCATGGTTTACTAATCATGGAACTGTACGCAATTGATAAGTTTCATTGTTTATAAACAATAGTGTTGACATACAATGTTATATGCACTGAATAGAAATCTAGGGTTGACATATAATTAGGCTAAATCATGTTATCAAAACCTGCCCCTCATATTACACCAGCGCTTGCATCTTTGTTGCACGTACATGATAATTCTTCGACTTTTTGCTATACTAGGTTGCTCACAGCAGGGCACCGCAATGGAGCCTCAAAGCATCCATTGTTGCAGTCATCCTACATTTTACCTACATCCATGACTCCAGGTACCGCGAGGCTGCAAGGATCTTTGCTCTTCATACCTGAGCGTTATATAGGCTGACCCAGATTGACAACGAATACTAACTTGTCTATTAATATGCCTATGTGATACATACTGATGTTTCATAATTTATGTGATACGTGTCCATACCAAAAGCTAACAGTATTCCAATGGACAGTCTTTCAATTTAATTTTCAATTTGAGAGTAATTCATGCAGAAAAAATTGATATAGGATGTTTGACAATTATGATTTTGGTGAATTTTGAACAATTATATTTTGACATGATGGCTTAATGTAAGATTGACACCTCAGCCTAAAAGCTGTGGGTACATGTAGGTCATCTTAAGACTGTGGAGATCTACCGCTTCGGAAAGCGGCTATATGACTGTGAATATGTACTGGAATATTATCTCAACAACGTTATTTTGGTGATTTATAATGAATGTTTCATACACCAAGTAGCCTACATGTACTATGAATGTCCCATACACCAAGTAGCTACTAAGTCATTGAGTTGTTAAAACGACACCAATTGTAATCCAGACTACCAGATTATAATCTGTGCTTGTTAATAGCAAGATGAGTATCGGGTGTTGTGGGTCTTGTCCGTCATCACCTCAGTCTTTTTGATGCTGATGGTGAGGCCAAATCTGTTTGTTGCACGAGTGAACATATCTGTGATGAATTGTTTGTCTTCAAGAGTATGGCCCACCAGTGCACAATCATCTACAAAGAGCATGTCCTTGATCAGCATATTCAGGACCCTGGTGCGAGCCTGTAATCGTCTTAGATTGAAAAGCCCTCCATCAGATCTGAACTGGATATGGAGTGACAATTTGCTTCTGACGAGTCTGTGATCAAACCAGCACTGTGCTCCCCTGAAGGCACGTGTAATCTTGACATCACGAATATCTCTCCGCCTGATAATGACATAGTCCAGCAGATGCCACTGCTTAGAGTGGGGATGCATCCAAGTTGTCTTGTACTTGTTGGGTTGTTGGAAAATGGTGTTGTTGATGGTAAAGTTATGCTCACTGCACTTTGCCAGGAGGAGCTGTCCATTGGAGTTAGACTTGCCGATTCCATGCTTTCCAATCACCCGTCCAAAGATCCGAGTCACATCCAACGCGATCATTAAAGTCACTGAGAATGATGAGTTTATCGTTCCTGGGTGTGTCTTTAATCGCTCTGTCCAGATCCTCGTAAAAAGCCTCTTTGACCTCATCAGTTTGGGTCATGGTTGGAGCGTAGACGCTAATTATGGTGGTGTGACGGTCTCTGGGAAGGCTGACGCGGATAGTGATCAGCCTGTCCTTGATTCCTTTTGGAAGTTTATCCAAGCCCTGCAAAAGATGTGCGAACAACAAATCCAACCCCTCCCGTTCTGGGTTCCCCTTCAGGCTTGCCAATCCAGTAAAAGGTGTAGCCTGCACCTACCTCCTCCAAGTTGGACTCTCCAGATAGTCTGGTCTCGCTGAGGGCTGTAATATCGATGTTGTACTGTCCCAACATCCTCCCAATAAGGGCCGTCCGACGTTCTGGTCTCGTGTCGTTATCCAGCATGGTCCTGATGTTCCATACTGCAAGGTTCAGAGAGTGTTTCAATTTCTGTTTACGACCGCAGGAATGGATGGCCAGCCAGGCTCGGTCTCCTAGCAAGCTCAGATGAAGTAGGCAATTTTTAGGGTCCCTTTTCAGTACCTGTCCTCATGTGAGGAGAGCATCGCTATCCCTGAAGAGGGCTGCTCTGTCGCCCATGCAGGATACGGGTGCCGCATCTACCCCGGTCTACGGCAAACAACCATCACACGTGGGCCGCCTGTGTGTAGGTTTGTGGCTAGAGACTCCCAGCAGCATGCTCGGCCTGTCCTCGTCGCCACTCTCCCATCGCCACAGGACTCTGACTGGTAGGTGAGAATGTCATCTGGTGTCATTGAATGACCTGCACCTGAGTGGATTATAGTGAGAAAGGTGTGTGCGCTCCCAGTCCTACTCTCTCGTCCAGTACGTGCCATATGCTCTCTGGTGCAGAAACTGCCACAAGACGAGCGACGCGCATGGATGCAGGTTTTTATTTCGGAGTGTCCTTCTCCTAGGTAGGCTGCCTGTCAAGGCTGAAGAGCCCCACCTGCCCTAAACACTGTATCTGCCAGTTTTCAGGGAGATGCCGGTAGTCCAGTTTGTTGGTCCTCGCCTTGACGCTACTCCCAGCACGTTGGTTGGTTGTGCAGAACAAGGTAGTTGTTAAACTGCCTCTGTCCCTATAAGCAATTATGGTTAAGTGTCTTGCTCAAGGACACAAGTGTCATGACCGGGATTCGAAACCACATTCTGCTGCTAGCACCAGAACTTGAGTCCGGTAAGCTAGACCGCTCGGCCACGACACTGGAAAAGCACTCTTAGAGCACCTTTGATAAACAGTGTTCCACTGAAAGGTCTCCCCAGGTTAAATAAGAACAAAATCAATAAATTGATTTCTGGTTAATTTACCGACTGAGGCTCTAAATGCCAAGTGAAACAAATATTAGGAGAGTATCCCACCTACACCCCCCTTCGGCCACACCCCCTGATCGCTTGTGGTTTTTGTGTAATGCTGCAACAATTCAAATTTAATATAATACAACATTAAAAGCAAGTCAATCGAGTGAAAATAAATCTTTTCAAAAATGTTGTTCATTTATTTGACAGCCCGATATGCAATGGCGAATATCAATGAGTAAAGATTCAATGAGTAAAGACTCAATGAGTAGACTCAATGAGTCAATGAGTAGACTCAATGACTCAATGAGTAAAGATGAGTAGACTCATTGAGTCATTGAGTAGACTCAATGACTCAATGAGTAAAGATTCAATGAGTAAAGACTCAATGAGTAGACTCAATGAGTCAATGAGTAGACTCAATGACTCAATGAGTAAAGATGAGTAGACTCATTGAGTCATTGAGTCGACTCAATGACTCAATGAGTAAAGATTCAATGAGTAAAGACTCAATGAGTAGACTCAATGAGTCAATGAGTAGACTCAATGACTCAATGAGTAAAGATGAGTAGACTCATTGAGTCATTGAGTAGACTCAATGACTCAATGAGTAAAGATTCAATGAGTAAAGACTCAATGAGTAGACTCAATGCGTCAATGAGTAGACTCATGCGCTTTTTCAGTTCATCAAATGTTTTCTAATTTAAAACCAATATAAAAAACCATCTGTAAATATATTGATGTCAAAGATTGTTGTTGGTGTTAAAATTATATTTAACAAATCATACTTGAATAGCTTCATTTTAAATCTAAGCAACAACATCGGCTCATATGGAGGGAGTCACGCGCGCGCCAGGGAATCTTGCATTGAGGAGGATATATATATATGTATATATATATGTATATGTATATATATGTATTATGTATTCTCCACCACACAAACTGATTTTGCGCGCGCCCAGACGTGTCTCACGCGCGCGCCTCCCTTTTTGTGTATTTTTGTGTGGAGGGAGTCACGCGCGCGCCCAGACGTGCCCGCGCGCGCCAGGGAGGATTTCAATCACGTATGCAGCAAATTGACCTGCTTTGTGGTGGAGTTAAGGAGGGATTAAGGAGGGTGATATGCAGTATTTGGTGTGGAGGGTGGTGTATTGTGGTGCATTGCCATTACAAACTGCACAAAATCACTGCAGACAAACTGCACAATGTGGAGGTAGAGCAGTGGTAACACAATTTTTTTCACTTGGCCGAAATGACGTCAGTATTTTGTGAGGAGGGAGTAAGTATTTTGTGTGCAGTTTTGTGTGGAGGGAGTCACGCGCGCGCGCGCGCCCGCGCCCTTAGCCCAAATTTGTGTGCAGCATCTTGACCCCGTTTGTGGCTGTGGTTGTGTGCAGTTTTTGTGCCGAATTCCGAATTCCGAACAAACTGCACACAACCACAGCCACAAATGGGGTCAAGATGCGGCACATATACTACTCACAATTACTCATCTTTTCAGATTATTATTTTAGATTAACTAGTATGCTTACGTTTGCTTGTAAGTAATACTTACTTAGGAATTCCTTCGCTAAAAACAAAATAAAGAATTTGTTGGCTGTAAGGGAAGGTACGACATTGGTAAATGTCTGATACAGCTATACCTAATTATTATCTGAAAGCTAACTTCATGTGAAGTTGGTAAAGGTACAAATCAGTCTGAAAATTAGTGCTCTAAAGTGCTCCTCATTTCAGTGAAAACATGACAAAATAATTATGCACATTTTGTGTTTTCAATAATAATTGTGGATGCTTTTTCACACTTCTTTCATAACTTAGACTTCGTATTGAGCTGAAACTTTCACATGTTGGATAAATAATGTATTTATTTGTAGAAACAGAGTAAGAATAGGACAATATCCACATAGATTTAACCCTTAATGGGAGACTCAATTTAGAATAGTTATCGCAACTCCTCCGAAGGGACTTTAAAATGTATTACCTGCAATTTAGACGCAGATGGCCAAAATTCCAGAAGCGATCCTACTTTTGTACAAACAAATAATTACTCAAAATAAAATCGTAATATAAAAAATATACATTATCGTTGTTTGTTATGTTAAAACATTTTGAACAATCTCCTCATTTCAAACATCAACTTTATTGTAGTCGCAATGGTGTTTTATTATAAAGTTTTGACAATTATTATGCAGTTGATTCTCCCTGGTATAGGGAAAACCATGACAGCAGAAATAGGTATAAAAATACAGTATATTGATTTACGGTGACTGATTTACGGTCAACTCACTAGCTGCGTACTTTCTGTTGAGTTGATGCCAGTCAGTGCACCCATTGTTTTATGCATTTATCACGGTTTATTATTTTTTAAATTTATTTCAAATTAAATTTTAGCTATAAATAAAAGTGGGTAATTTTCTACTGGCAGTATCACATTGTTGCAGTGAGCGATGTGTTTATTAAAGTATGAAAAGAATGACGACAGAAATAATTATCGCAAAACGAATTTTGTTTGTTTGTTTGATGGATTGTTTGTTTGTTTGTTTGTTGTTGTTGTTGAAGCAACGATGTTCTCATTGCAATCTTATTTGGGAAGATTACAAAATGTACCAAAAATGGCATAGCCATAATTTTGGGAGAGGGGTTGAGGTTTTTCATTTATAAATGTGTTGTCCATGAAAAAACACCTTGACTGAAAGACACAATTTGAATTGGATTTCTAATGCCTGGGAATCAATTGGAAGGGGATCACTACACTTAGGTTTACAAATTCCCTTAAAATTGCTCAAACAAGAGAAGTAGAAAACCAAAGGAGAAAGGTGTAAATTAAAGAATTGGAGGCCAGTCACCCTTCTCACTAAGATTATAACCAACCATTTGAAAATAATTATGCATGATAGGTTTATTATCTGTGATGGCCATGTCTTGTGGTGTGGAAGGTAAATAAATAGACAAACCGGGTGGTTTTCCTTGGGCAACGATTTAGAAAATTTTCGGCAATGATGATATTTCTCGTTAAAACTGGTAACTAGAGGTGTGCGTTTTCGGATATTTTTTGAACCGAATACCCGAAATCAGGAAACTTCGGATACCCAGATACCCGTTTTCATTTTTGTTGAAAACATGCCTCCGGTGGTGTACAAATACATGTACTGTAAATGGTAACAAAAATTACCTTTATAATACAGAGGATACCATACTTAAATCGATCTTTTGTTTACTGTGTCGTTTTAATTAAAACAATAGGCAAATATTCCCTCCTGTGCTGCTGGTTTGATAAGTTGTTTGAAGCAGCCGCTGCCAGGCCCTTTGCAGCCTCGATACAATGTATCACAAACAGTTGGAGAAAATGTATGGAAAATGTCCCTAAAATACTACAAAGGCTTTATTGGAGTGTAATCTCTTGAATTTAAAGATAATTGTCTGTAAAAGTGTAAACATCACATTGTTCAAGAGTGACAGATTTCTGTTCACTCCGCTCATATGTTTTTAAAAAGTCGTTTACGGGTAATTGGAACCGAAAAATGGAACCGGGTAATGACAGTTACGGTCGGGTATTCGGATACCCGGATAGCCGGCACAGCCCTACTGGTAACCTAGAATTAAGGCAATGAAATCAGTTCTGAATAAATTGAAATGTAGACGATTAACTATGAAAGGAAAATATGTTGTTTTGTGAAATTGTCAAAGAGGTCACACATTTAGGCATTTTAGAAATGTGTCTATCAATTCGGTAGGGAATTGATAAAAGGATGTTCTTTAATCCTACCGTGGTGCTACCTTTGTTTCTGTTTCTGTTAATTTAATGCAATTTTGTGTTTATTTATTTTTTCTATCTGTGAAATCAATAAATGAAATGAAATGAAATGAAATGAAATAATTAAACAAGAAACATTTGTCAAAAAAGTGACTTTAAAAGCTAGCAGGGTACACATTTTTTAATTACTCGACTATGAAATTACTAAATTATTATTCAAGAGCTAACTGGATGTGAAGTTGGTACAAATCATCCTGATGAATTTGATTATGTCTTGTGATCGTTTGCTAAGAGCATGCAGGAAGCTATATTAATGTGAGGTCAACAAATAATGTGAGATTTCATTAATTTTTAATTGTTTCAGCTGTAAATGTTCCCATGTTTCTTGGTCCTCTGTGGATAATGACTTTTTACTAAAATGTGTATTCAGACATTACATTTATTATCTTAAAGGGAAAATACAAAATTATTATTTAGAAACATATACGTCCATTTCAACCCTCTAATTTTCATGAAATATAATATAAAATATTATAAAAATACACCAAAATAGTGTGCTAACACGTTTGAGAACGACGAAAACTGTTACATGCTTTTTTATATTTTTCCAAATATTGCTGAAGGAAAATGTTTTGTAATTTTGTTTTTCTTTAAGGTGAAATTACTTCAAACAAAATGAGTTTTTTTCAAGGATGACTGATGCATATACTAGATAGGCCTATTATAGATATGATTTTGCTATTTTGACAATGGTTTTTGACAAGGTTAAAGAAAAATTACGCCCAAGAAAAATATAAATATAACAATTTTAGTCACTTTTTGAAATAATTGAATGAAAACATTATAATTTAACTTCATATTTTACATTTAAGAGTTCACTTAGAAAGTCAAGATTATCAAAGTAGATTAAGCATTTGTTATACTGGTCGCCTTTTATGCGATATCTTAGTTGATATTTAAATCGAACAAAGAGGGCGTGCTCTCAATTGGTTGGTTTTGCTTATAACTAAACTGGCAATACATTTTGTATGATAGATAACCTGACATACATAATTATCTAAAACAAGGATACACATTGTTATATGGAAAGGCATTTAAGCAATTGAATCGAATTACATCGAATAAATGTAGGAAAAGTTAAATCTCGAAATATATTTTAGAGTTTAAAAGTAAATTGTTTAAAAAGATCGTGTGCCTTTAATTGTATGCAATATTTATATAAAATGTTTAAGTTCCATTAGCTTTGTGTAGTATATTGCAGTGTTTAGCCTTGTGTTATCCATGCCATCACAGATTGAATATCACACATATTCATCGATACAGTATATTTTCGTCTTGCGGGATGCAGGGCGCCAATATTGCAAGCGTAATGTTTTGTGGACTACTAACAAGTGCATAAGTATTCTCTAAAAATACAAACAAAACAAAAGAGAAAATAAGGTTATTATGTTCCATTATACTTCATGAGGATTATGAAATTAGAATAAAAACAAATTAAAGCTTCACTCAAAATGAAAGCTCGCTTTCTGATAACGATGAAATGTACAAGAACAATTTCAGACCTAGCTGAAATACTACCACACAAGATTATGGTTTACAGCTGTCATACAATAATTAGAGCACATTTGGGCGATATTTGGCGCCCCTTGGTGAAAAAAATATAATGTACAAAGTTTATTTTCAGAAATAGTTCAATGAATGCTGTAACATGACTTGGTCATCAACATTTAAAAAATGTTCAAGGGTGAACATGTTAATACAATTTCATGTTAGTTTTACTTCACAATTGCATGATCTTCTTTCATTTTTTTGATGAAGTATTTATAGGCAACTTATAAGACAAATATCTTCTCTATACGGTACGGACAAACAATAATTTGCAGCATAGGCCCTATGCATAAATTATGCGTTGAGAACATAATCAGTTATTCAACAACACACAGTTCAATGAGTGTTGAAAGTTATGATTATATTGAGATTTAACTTACAATAAAAAAAATTAAAAAATTAAAAAATTAAACCAAACGTTTTAAACTATTGCATGAATAAAGCACATCATGAATGGATTTTATTTAAATTGAATTTGAATTGATTCGAACATTTTAAGTTTATAGGGAAATTGAAAGGAACTGGATTTGAAAAACAATTTGAATCGAATTGAATCGAACACATTTCGGCTTATAGGGGAAATTAAATCTTGAAATATATTTTAGAGTTTAAAAGTAACTGTGTAAAAGATCGTGTGCCTTAATTGTATGCAATATTTATATAAAATATTTAACTTTTATGTAGGTCCCCCCACCACTCGGAAACTGCCCCTTCCCCGTCCCCCTCCCCACGGTAAATCTCCGAAATATTTTTAAAGTTTGACATATTTTGGGGTTTTATTTACGTGACATCAAACCTAAAACATATACGCTAGAAATGTACTGAATTATTAAATTATTGTGTCGGGTTATAAACTATTGGTTTGATTTTGCCCTTACACCGATGTAATGTAAGAAGCACTGTATGTTCATTGCTTTCCGACCAGACCCACCTTTTGCATTAATTGTTTTATTCATCACTTAGTCCAATTATTGGTTTAATGATAACAGGAAATTAATTGCGCACTTCTGATCGCGCCTCCCTCCCACATATTCATCAAGGATATTCAACGCAAAATTATCCCTATAGACCCGACCGACAGAAACAAAATTATCCCTATAGACCCGACCGACAGAAAAAAATTCCCAAAACAAAATCGCAGTAAAAGATTTTGTAACAGAAGAAAAACCTCCCCAACGACATGATATTTGTTTTGTGAGGACAATCACTGATTTATTTGTTCACAAACCATTTGTTATTGATTGTATTACTCGTTTCATGTACACAGAAGCTAATGACCGTTAATGACCTAGCATATGACGTCAGAGAATCACTTGTCCGCTATTTCTTACTTGCGATAATACATAATGATATTAATGTGCATTGTATACGGAATGGGGCCTATGTGTACAAAGGGGTGGGTCAGTAGCACTCTATCCAATCCCTTAAAGCTGTTGAATGAACCCTTACCTTAAAATTAAATAAGAGCAAATAAGCAAATAAGCTCTTATTCTAAGAGCAAATAAGGATTACCACTTCAGTGCCGTCAAAGTGTCCTTACAAATACCACCAATATACAAACTCAGCGGGGTGTGTGAGCCAGGACGCAATATTATCTATGCAGACATGAATTGCCATTACCTTATTATAAGCTGTTATATAAATGTACTTCTATAATTAATTCAGCCAAGGTTTCGATTTGCTTGGTAACATAGTGGTATACACACTCGCCTCCGAGTTCCTTTAAAAGTTTGTCTGGAATCGTTTTATTTTGGGGTATAAAAATAATTTGTTGTATTTTGCCTTTTTTTAATTACCAAATTAATTCAAAAGCAAATCAAGGGGGCGCTATCACCCAAATTGTTAGTTATAATTGCCCATTTATTTTACACATTTTATTCCATGGTGCCATAAATTCACCGTTTTCAACTATGCAAGCATGGTTAAATTCAAAGAAATATTCTCTCATAAACAAGTAATTATCTGGCTCTCTTTTTCCTACCTCGTAAATGCTGAGAATTGTGAGGAAACAATGTTGAACTTAATCGCCACTCAGGCACAATGTCTAAGCTGTATGTTCTAAACACGTGTTTCTAGCACAAGTAGCAGACGACAAAATGGCAAACGTCTCACCGGATATGCATACACATTCATTGCTCAAAATATCCCAAAATATCGTCACTTGACTACACTTTCCTCTCCTTAATGCAGGCGTCAATTTGAAGCCTGGACCCACCCTCCTCAGAGGTCGCAAAATATCGACGCCGCTTCGACGCCGAAGCCTGAGGTCAATAATTTGTTGTTATAGTGAAGCCGTAACGTTCTTTTTTAATAATTGGGTGAAGCGTTACCTATAAAAGTTGATGAAAGGGTGAAGCGTTGACGAGCCTTATTTGTGTTTGGTGATGTGACATCGAATCCACTACATCGGTCGTGTCGAAAATATGTCGAAGTCGTGGCGTTTCAAACAACTGTTGTGATGCAATCTTTGAAGATGGCCTTTTTTGAAATTCGCGCAAGCCAACTTGGAATTTGCGTGCGCGCAATTTTTGAACTGAAGTTTGCCCACACAAATACACACAATCTAAAACATCGCGCGCCCCGCACCACCTTGCAAACTGTATCCTGGGGTGCGTTCCACTTGCGCAAACGTTGCCAAGTTTGCGCACGTTTGCCACCGATCTCCAACCTCGTCCCCAGGGTGTGTCGAGCAGTACGAGGTTGACCGTAAACATGTTGGAAATAAAGTAAACCATGGGGACGAGGTTGACCGATCTCAAGTGCGCCGCCAACGTTGGCGAACGTTAGCAACTAACAGTGGTGAAGCGTCAGTGGTGAAGCGTCAGACCTGGCGAAAACTGAAAAAGTGAAGCTTCACCTATGGAAATAATTCAAAGGGTGAAGCCTGGACTAACACATTTGCTGATAGAGTGAAGTGGTGGTGAAATCCTGACCTTATACATAATTGGCTCAGGTGAAGAAAGGTGATGACGTGAGGAGGGTGGGTCCAGGCTTCAAATTGACGCCTGCATAAGTGTGTTCTCTATTATCTTTTAAAAGAACATCTGTGATATTTGTCATAATTATTTTTGGATAGACACATACCTTTCATTTCTTGATAACTATCCGAAGCCACAGAGGACCCGAGACAAATCTTGATTTATTCCCAGCAGCTGTGCTATGCACATGATGCCGAGCCCCTCTGTCGATATCATCCAACGGGCCTTTCCAAAGAGTTTTAATATCGAGTTTTAATGTACTCTCAGTGATGGCGAGCCCATCCAAGATGTCTACCAATGCGCTGTGTAGACCACAGACCATGTGAACAACGTACCATTGACGAATAGTTTGAACATAAGTGTTTTTTGCACTTTCTCCTTAATAGTCCTGGATAAACACTATCATGAAGACTGTTTCTGGACTGTACTTAGTAGAGTAGCGGCCTGAAAATTCCTGCTTTGTGAGAGCTTTATTTCAATCGCGAATCACGGAAACTTATTTTCTGCCGACCGGTATAAGATGCAGGCACCACTAATAGCGCGCACACACCGACCTCATCAACCACCCTCAACGCGCACGCGTCTGTGCTAATCATCAATTAAGTTGTAACATTCAAAACTTTGAAACAAACTCTAGCAAAGAATCATAACAAAGAATGTGGCATGAAGTCAAGATGTGTCATTGTTGCTTTTGTTGTTTAGTAATTACATGTATAGCATACTTCCCGCATTGACTTCAATTACTTTGATTCCCCACACAATCACATTACATCAACAGATCCCCAATCGCGTACAGTATCTTGGATTTGACTAACGGGGTAACAGGTGCTCCAGCCCCCCACTTACAATCGCCCTTCCCTTTAAATTATTTATTCAAAAATAATTTAAAAGATAACACAAAAATCATTAACATTGTATACCGGTATGTGTTTCGTTTTGTTTTGTTTGGGAGGGGGTTCAACAAAAATCAATTATGAGGAAGGGTAGTGATATGTTGGTGTTAGGTGGCCCAACAAAACTGGGGAGGATACAATTTGGCTATGCTACTGATGAGGGACACTTGCTCGCTGGTAGCCCATTATATTGTAGTAAACAAACCAAGACAAATACTGAATGAATGTGTTCACTGTACATGACAGCAATTTTATTTCAAACTAAACATACAAAAATCTGTAACAGGTTTTTTCATACTTGTTTAATTTTCTCAGCATTACACGAGCACATATTGTGATGAAATAGGTTTTAATAAATATTTGTTTAAACTTAAGGGTTGAAATAAATGTACATTTCCAAATACCAATGTTGTATATACATTCTCTTTAAAGTTAATGAATTATTATCTGAAAGCTTACATGATGTGAAGTAATTTTACTATTTTTGTTTTTAAAATTTAGTATAGAATGTTGAGTTGAATACAAATTGTACAACACACACAAAAGCTATCTAAAAACTGCAAAAAACTAAGGTATTTAAAGGGACAATATCTTCACGTTCAACAGGGCATGGAATCGGAGTGCTAGTTTTAGATTAACTCAGTGACTGAAAATAATACCGCGCATGATAAGGTCATATTACCATTGCTGCTGCATAAATGAGCCAATTATCTTCAGTCACTGTGTTCATCTTATACCAGGACACCAATTCCATGCCCTGTTGAAAGTCTGTTCTGATCGTGACAATACTGTCCTTTTAAAGGAGTGTTTTTTCAACAAGAAAATCATACATTTTTTAATTTTAATGTAAAACTTACTGAGTGTAATTCTAATGAAGGTATTAATCTCACATGGAAATAAGTTTGTCTGAGGAAATGTAATTTTTAAGAAAAGTGAAATAACCTCCAGTCCTCTTTAGGAAAGAGTGAATGACTTTGAACTTTTATATTGTTTTTTTAGCCTGACTCAAAGAGAGTAAGTCTACTTGTATAAGCAGTTTTGTATACATTAAAACAACACCATTGGTGTTTTATTGGTCAAATCACCCAATATAAAACACAGTAATAAACCATTGATGTTAATTTTAAATTAAAACATTTCTACGGTATCTTCAATAACAACTAATGAAACTGAATTAATCTTTTTGATGAATGAACTATGATGTAAAGAAGTTTTAATTTTCAAATTTAATTTAATTGAACTGAATAAACAATTCTAAACATTGGCTGGAAAATGTATGTCTTATGCACTAAATGTTCACATCATACTTTCAGCTAAAAAGAAATATAAAAAATACTTCAATCACAAAAAAAGATATGAAATTCTGATAGCTTAACTCTTCAACTATGGCATTATATATATGGAATATCAGTTACCAATAAAAATCGATTACCAATAACAATAATAATGCTATAATATAAACAATATCATAATGGGGATTATTATTGTGACTTTTTAACGATTTCTAAAGGGTCTATGAAATGGGAATTGTTTAACATGAAAACATTATGCACATATCTGTTTCAATGTTGACATCATTATACCTTTTTGTGCACATTTTGGTTTATATGCTAATATAAATTTGTATATTCATGAGCAGATCTGTGATGTCACTGCGGGATCGGAACAAACGTCATGGATGATCTGTGCATAAAATATGACTCAATTCTTTGTATTTTTAAAAGTCAGCTTTCTTATTAATTGTCTGTGTTGTCTTTTTAACTGAGTGTTTGGTTATCAATCAGTAAACTTTTTGTGGTAACCACTGTTTTCTTGGGCAAGGTTTAGAGTTTTGATTTTGTGCACTTTCAGTGATGCTGTGACACTGAGTTCCTGGTGTATTCTCACAAAACAGCACCGTCAGATCATGTGTCAAGGATAAGCATGAGTGGGGTTATAAAAGAATTATCCACAACGCAATGTGGCCATCCAAATTTAAACATGTTATTGTATAAATGGAAGAGGTAATGTTGAGCCAATACATTGGCTTGCCATACAGAGAGGGAGCTTCATCAAACCTTTTTCTTTAAAGTGTCAAGGAACATGCAAAATATATATCTACAAAAATATAATTTCATAGACCCTTTAAACTACTCTGATTACAAAGAAAATGGTTAAATGTTTTTAATCATATACTTTCCATTACTCTCAATATATCATGAAGCTGACAGTATCATACCTTTATCCTTGCTGTCTGAGACAATCTAGGAGTGATAAGTAGTCTGTTTTGTCTCTTTATCCTTGCTGATCTTACTGCCCTTCTTAGTTGATTTGTTGGCATTTGATGTCTGAAATAACAAATACAATCATACAACTTAATACATGAAACTTGTCACATTGTTGTTGTTGTTATATCGTTTTATTCAGTTAAAGGAACACTGAAATAGAGCTTTAAAAGCCACGGATATTGTAAACTATGGTATTTTGACTGATAATAAACATATAAATTATCAATATTTAGCGCGGTTTTTATAATTTTAAGCTTTTACGAAGTGTAGGTCGACGCCGATAACCCCGCCCCGAAAAGGGGTCATTTTGCACCATGACTCACGTCTGTAGCTATGACGTCACGAAGAGAATGTAGGCTTCGCGCTTGGCCGGCTAGGCTAAGCTTGTTGCGTGGGACGCTAGCATCGCAGCGAAGTGTGCGTCGTGTGTTGATTTTTGCCGAAAATACTGGAAAATGGTTTAGAAATGTCGTCGTCAGAAAGTGAATTTGATGCTGAATTTTCGGAGGAGGAATTTACTGACTCAGAAGATCAGCACGTAAACGAAGAAGGGGTTATAGAACCTTATATGTACGAGCCAGAGGCCGACAGCAGCGACAGTGACGGCGGTGAAATTCCCGGTGTGCATAACGACGAGGAAGGAAGACTCGGCAACATAAATTGGTGAGCATTTCAATCATGTTAGACAAATTCCCTCAACATATTGGAATATATTATTTACTTGGAAACAACATAACATCGCCTTGCTGTATGTTTTGACTAATGGAATCTTTATAAAAGGGAAATAACTAACGTTGTTGTGAAACAAACAAGAACGTGTCGGGAATAGACGGTTATAGGCATTGATTGCACCTAAAAAACGTGTAATCCGGCATCTGTAACGTTACATGTCAGATTCAATCAATGGACAATGATAATGACATTTTCTTTTTGCCAGCAAAATGCTTGACGAAATTACTTTAATATTGGTACTTAAATTATGCATGTAATTCAATTTATATAATCATGTATAAAATGGGGCTTATATAATCTATTTTTGCATTATTATTCTTATTCAGGTGTTCTTGCGATTGTTGTTTGCAAATGCCAATTGTGAGGGAGTCTGTTTGTTGCAAGGAGATCCAACAAGTTGTGCAGAAAATGGACGAGTATGACGTAGACGAGGCTTCCCTTAACTGCATAACTGAGCATCCTGGGTTCAGTACAGTATGCCTCGACAGATGGGTCCTGGACACTGCCTACTATTAATATCGTCAGCAGTATGGAAACGCAAGGCAAGATGCCACCGAAAACCAGTAAGAAATAAATTCCAACAATGTGAAAGTCATAACAAATTCAAGTATGAAATTTGTTAAACAAATACTTTTTTTTTTTTTGTCGCTAGATAAAGATAAAGCAACTGGTCCCTTCCAGTTTTAGATTTCCTTTGTATCGCATAGCAAAATACAACACTAAATGTATCATTCAAAACTCAAAAATCACAATTTGCCACTCAAAATCAGCATTCATGGTGCGCAAAACATTTTCAATCCAAATTTTTTGCTATGCTGAAATCCTTCCCTGCCTTCCCCAATCCCCTTTTTGTGAAATCTGCTTAAAACTTGATTTGTTAATTTTGTTTGTTTCCATACAGGAAGTACAGGCACACAGCCTATCGTCAGATGGCAAGATGGTGTTGGGGATTTTTGGGAAGGAGTGTACGTGTACCTTTGCCTTCTTGTGCTGTCGCAAAGATCCGTGCTGAATATCCCTCTGATCAATACAAGGGTTTTCAAGAGATTTAAACTGTATGCAAAATAACTGCCACTCCTGTATAAGGTTTAAATATTTTGACTTTATTTTGATATTCACATTACTCATATAATAAAAATAAAAAAATTAAAAAAATCATACCAACAGATCGGCTGTGATAATTCCATATTTTACCTTTTATTTATGGAGTAAAGTTAAAATCAAAGCCCATTGAATGCATTATAATCGTTTGTACATAATGGCCAGTATAAACAACAAATTACTTTTTATTGGCATTTAAATACACATGAATGTTAACTGGACTACTTCGCCTTTTTGTGTAAAAATGTATAAAACAAAGGTAGTTTTATTTCGTTTCATAAGCAATTGAGAATGGGGACATAATGTAGGCTCTACTAAAAATTTATATGAAGATATATCTGTTTGTTTCATACATGTATGTACACTTGGAGACACAACAATATTGTCAACTCGGGCGGATCCATGAGTTTTTGCAGGGGGGTGACTGGTCTGTGAATTGTCATTTTCTTCTCTTTTACTATAATTGTTTAGAAAATGTTTTGGTGGGGGGGGGGGTCGAACCCCTCCAAACCATGTCTGCAACTACCTTAATTTACAGTGGGTTCGGTCTCGGTCTTTCTGAAGACAAACCAGTTATATGTTCATGGACTTATCTTAATTTGTCGAGCAATAAATGTGCTTCCAGATCCCAGTTTGGTGTGCTGTAACAAGCCTCATTCCTGATATGTGTACTTCTTTAAAACTTACAAAAATACTTTGTTGAGCTGACTGTCTTGATTTAGTTTGGCATAGACAATGCTCTCACTCCTAATATAACAATTACAAGCCGCTTATTGCCAATATTGAGGCTGCAGGCAATATGAGGTTTGTCTCATAACATTTGAGGTAGGATTACATGTTTATTTAAGACTGCAGACAACCTGAAACATATTTAACATCTACTTAAAATGAGCAACACCCTGGTCAATTTTTGTTATGAAGTTAGGGATAAAATAGTTAAACTTTTCATTGTAAATTTTTTACATTTATGAACTCGGTGTTTTTAAATCTTTCTGTGTTTTTTTCTCATCTTTGTAGACTTGTATTATTTAACTTGTTTTTTATAACTGTATCGTTGTGAACAGTCATGCAGGTGTCCACCAACATGGTTCACTGTATTGGACTACCAGCTCTTTTCCTTTGTTTCCAATAAAATGATTAAATACATTGTCAAATTACTTCTAGTACATCCTCCAAACTCTTTCTAAGTTATCCCAACCATGTATGCTTTGCTGTATACAGTGTACATGTACAAATCTCATTTTAAATTAAATCTACTACAGTGTGATGCGATCAGCTCATCTTTGGATGGGTAGTCATACTTGCTAGCCAGGGTAGGAGGTGCCTTTCTCTTCGCCTTTTTGGCTTTGCAGGCACGTCTTGCCACTTTTGCCATCAAGTCTTCTGCATAAGCTGTAATTTGAAGGAAACAAATTTGAGAAACAAAAATTAGAAGAGCAACAAAACAAAAAAGTTGTACACCCAATTGCTTTTACTTATTATTTTTCCCCTGTTCGAGTGTAAGATAGCTACATTCACTAACTTCGTCCTTGGAATTGTTTCTTCTTCATTTTTTTTGTTTATGTATTTATTTATTTATTTATTTTAAAAAAAATGGGGGGGGGGGTATAGAAGTTGTTTGCAGGGTTCGACATTTTGGACAGGACCATTCACAGGGAAAGGGGTTGGGAATTAGGTGTGCACAAAATATTTGTTGTTTTTTGGGGGGGGGGGTGATCTTCCACCCTGCCCCTCAGTTTGGTTCTTTTGTTAATAGTTCCTTGAATTAAACTTACTTAAGCGAACTGGCTCCTTGATGGCCTTGACGGTAGCATTCCCCTTCGTGTACTTCGGCTTACTCAGGCGGTACCGCTTCACACCCTGCGTTGTAGTGGCCTGCTCCCTTTCACTGTTTTCATTGAAGTGCAGAGCAGCTAGATGAAGCCTTTGATTGGACAAATAAAAACATGATTGATAATCAGCATCAAGCATTTCAAACTTCCGAATATTGGCATTGTTTCATTTATGATCTCTATGTTCTTTTAGGGGACACACTTTATAATAGGAACAGCATGAAAACGTCTTACTACTAAAATCAGCAATTATAAGTAGTCATTAGTTTATTTAAAAATGTCTCTTTGTTTCCTTAAAGAACTTTCCGTAAAGGAGAGAGGATAGATACGGTTGGATGCTCTTTTTACAATGCAGACGGTTTTATCCTAGCCGCAATACATGTTGTCATGCATGTAGCCAAGTTGTATCAAGGATCCTGGCCCTGTGATTGTTAATTTGTGATGTCTCTAACAATTGATTTTCCTTTCAATATCATGTCCATAATTTTAAAAGAGTATTGATCAATTTTACAATGTTTTTACTCAGCTTGTTATCACTAGGTTTCAGCTCATTGAGCAGTCTGATTGGGAAAATTATAATGCAGTGTTCATGTACCGTCACTACTAGTACTAGGCCTACGCCGTATTGTTGTTGTCCGAAACCCAACATGGCGGCGCGCTGTACAATACAAAACCCGTGTGACTCACCTACCGCTTCGTCGCTTTGGCTTGTCGTTGGCAGGACAAACTGGCTTCTTTATTTTCGTTGGAATCGCAGTTGTCTTTAGCTTGGGTTCTTTTGACATCCCGAATTCTCCGTGAAGGCTTGTTTCGTAGTCATCGGCAGTAAATGATCACTGCAGATCACGGTGGCTGGAGTCGGCCCGAGCCATTTCGCTCAGTCGTCAACCGCACTTTCACGGACAAGATTTTCCGGAGTGCTTCGTCTTTGGGGAACCTGTGGAGCTTTACACCGTCGCCATGGGTATTGCTACAACCTGCCACGATACATCTTGTCGGCATAATGTATGGGAAATTCAGGGTAATGTATAAGAAATTCGAGAAAAATATACTGAAAATAAAGTCGAAGTTAGTTCGTCACGTATCATCAGCTGGCACGGAACACGCACAGAAACGCACACATAAACATCCGGCCGGCTTGGTCATAGAATTCTCTACGCGACGTCACGAATCACGTGATGCATTACATCATTCAATGGCGATTTTCGAGTGACAAAAGTGGGGGGCTCGCGAAGTGGAAGACAACTCTTAAAAATTAACAGAACGAATTACAATTGCAGGAAAAGATACACATTGTTTTATTCTATTATACAAACACATTTATTAAGACCAATATTGCCCTTTATTTCAGTGTTCCTTTAAGAATATAATGTGTATAATAAGTACACAGCGTATCAAATTGAGCAACCACTCATAACTAAAATTATTACATATTAAAAAACAATGCCTTTAGGTTATTACCTATAGAATTTTTACCGGTATATACTTATGCCTATGGATTTATTGCAAGCTGTATAATGCTTTAACAATATAATTGATGCTCATCATATTGATGAGTACACCTGAGGTAGGGTTGCAACCTATAGCCAGCCACCGACAATGCTGAAGATGAGTCTTATCATTTGCTGGTTGATTGCATAGTTTGCAAATGCACGCATTTGGCCTATAACAGTTTGTCGTACTGCAGAGTAGATGGTGAAGACCATTGCTATACCACATGCCTAGATTACGCCTAGTTCGGTCACAAGAGAGATTTTCAGGAGCAGGAACGTGTGCTATATGTAGTGGGTTAAGACGTGTATTGTTTTGGAGTGACTCTCTCACAAAAAATGAGGCCGATTGCCATCCAATGGTAGACATAAGAGAGGAGGTCGATGCATATTTAGACACACCAAACCACAGTTTGATTAGTCTCCCTTGAATCTCATCCAGAAACAAAAAGTCATTCTCGGTGAGGTTTGGGGCTAGTGTTTTTAATGCATATGTCGAGGTTGGGAGGACTATACTTAGGAATATGCGTTCAAGTGAGGTCAGAGATATTCTGGTGAGTGGGATTCTCATAGCAACTTTGGCACATGTTGTGATACCTTTGTTACATGTTGTGATACCTTTGTTACGAAGGTGCTTGGTGTGCTCTGTCAAGCCACCTTGCGTTTGGAATACAACACCCAGATATGTGAACTGTTTTACGATCTCTAGATTTTCTCCCTTGTATTTGATTACATCAGAAGATGCTAGTTTCCCTCCTCTACGAAATTTCATGACTTTAGTTTTACCAGTGTTGACTTTCATTCTATTAGTTTCACAGTAGTGGTCTAGATTGTCCATGGCATGTTGCATTGAGGCTAAGTTATTTGAACAGATAGCTACATCGTCAGCATACATGAGAATGTGGACATCTTCCATGTCACCTATCAGGGCAGAGGGAAGGTCAGAGGTAAAGAGCGAGAAAAGGTGAGGTGATAAACATTCACCTTGGGGAACACCCCTGGTCTGTTTTATTGAATCACTCACCCAGTTACCGACGGTAACTTGTATGAAGTTCTGTGTTAGCATTGCGGCTAGAGCGTGTATGAACTTGTATGAAACACCCAGGTGTGTGAGTTTCTGGAGAAGTAATGATCTATCCACACTATCGAATGCCTTGGTGAAGTCTACAAATGTTACGTAGAGTGGACATTTTGGCTTGTTGATTGAGTCTTTTACTAGTGCATGCAGTTCAGCTATAGCAGTTTGTGTGGACTTTACACATCTAAACCCATGTTGTTGCTCAGGAATTATGGCGTTATCCTCAGCCCAAACATAAAGTCGAAGCTGAGACAGTATATATGTGTAAAGCTTCATTGCACATACTTGGAGGGCTATTCCTCGGTACGCATCAGGTGAGGTCAACTGACCTTTGCCCTTATAAAGGGTGAGAAGGTGACTTTCCAGCTATATGGCAGGACATGTACCATGTGTGAATATATAGTCATGTAATGCTTGAAGGGGTTGGGACAGAATGTCTATGGCACTTTTGTAACAGTCGTACGTTATACCATCTGGTCCTGGTGACTTACTGGACTTAGCATGATTGATAGCTCTTCTAACATCAATTAATGTGATAGGTGCATCAAGAATATCATCAGATATAATAGGTATGAATGCAGGTATAGCTACTGGTTCGGGGGATTGCAACATGTTTGAAAAATGGGTGTACCAGATCTCGGGTTGGACTTGCATAGGTGATGATTTTCTTTTTCCATGCCTCCAGAAATGCCAAAAATCGTTAATATCATTTTCAGCCTTAGCAATCTTACGAGCCAACATTGTTTCCTCGTACATTGCCTTATTTTGTCTCTTTGTTCGCTGGAATTGTACTACGAGGTCACTGTGGTGTTTGACGAGTTCCATCTTGTCACTCATTTTGGAGCGCTTTACGGCATTATATAAGCACCTGACCTCATTTTTCATTATATGCCTTTGATTTCCTAGAATTACTAGTAACCTTGGAGTCATGTATGGCACTAATTATCAAATTAAATGCATTATTAACTTGTCACATTGTAATAGTAGAGAGTGCTATTAATATGGTTGAGTGTACTCTATAATAATAACTTCCAACTTTATATAAATTTTTCCTTCATTGTTGTGAACCCATTTTCTTCTAATAACCAGACTTGTATGACTCATGACTTGGTCTTGAGTCTGACTCAGACTCAAATTTTACATTTTTAGTGACTCAAACTCAAACTCAAGTCACCATGTACAATGACTTGGACTCAAACTCAACCCTTGGGACTCAAACTTTGTGACTGACTGGCAGGCAAAATGACCTGCCCAATATTAATTTTTAAGATTACTCAATGCAAAGAAATACCCTTTAAAACATGTTCTCAACATAGATGAAGGGAATGACTAACCCTCCTCTGTTGTGTTCATTTCACACCTGACTAACCTCTGTGTTTATGTATGAATGTATGTTTGTATTCTGTCTCATTTTGCCTTTGAGAAAGAACCTACGAGGTTCGAAACGTAAGGCCAATAACCATTATTTTACATTTATACTACAGGTCCTTTAGGTTGGTAAGCAGTTTGTAACAGCTAGTTCTCTATTTATACTACAGGTCCTTTAGGTTGGTAAGCAGTTTGTAACAGCTAATTCTCTATTTATACTACAGGTCCTTTAGGTTGGTAAGCGGTTTGCAACAGCTAATTCTCTATTTATACTACAGGTCCTTTAGGTTAGTAAGCAGTTTGTAACAGCTAATTCTCTAGGTAAAACTTGTAGCTTTGCATGGTGAGAATGATAAGTAAGACTAATTGCGGTGACACCATGTAAGAATCTCAATTGAGTAGTAATTAGTTCTGAAAAGAACTGGGGGTACAACTCGACGTTTCGATCAGTATGCTCTGATCGTCCTCAGGAGAATGCCGGACTCTTGAAACTGCTGCTGCTTAAGTAGGCTGCTGGAGGATCATCCCCTGCTAATTCTCTATTTACTTTTTAAAATATGTACAATTTTTTTCACACTGTAAGATTGTCATTGGTGCAGGATCGCCGCAGGATCACTGCAATAAAATACTGGTCACCTGAATCCAATATTAGGTATTCTTGCCGAAGAAATTTTAAATGATTCGTGACATAAACTCAGACAAAGTAAATGTGACTCATGACTCGGATTTGACACTGAGGACTCGGACTTAAGGTTTGACGACTCAAATACTAGTCTGCTAGTGGAGACATCACACAATTGTGAAATTGTTGACATGAGTTTATAATAAGCTACTGATTGCATCAACCAAGAATACTAAAGCCTTATCCAAATGAAAGATTTAGCAATGTGATAACTTACATAAGTGATAACAGAAGTGTTGTGTACTGACCCAGAGTATTTACCAAGTTTCTTCTTTATAACAAGATTGAATGCGTTACGTACTTCACCATCATTAAATAAGCAGTAGATATGTATTTTTTCTAAACATGTTGGCCAAGGCAAGGTGATTTATTCTTCTTCGTACACAATACAACGTATTACACTGCCAATTACACTGTATTGTCTGTTGTTCGTCCGTCGTACACGACGATGACCAAGGACATCACATGGAGGAAAACTGGGTGTGATGTGTCCGGCTGTGACTGATCAGTCCAATGCGAGCACGGAAAGTTCTGCCACAGGTCGGGCACAAGTGGTCTGCTGAAACAGTTGATAAGGAGATGGCTCTGGACTTGCGTAGCTCACGTTTCCTCTGGGCCTCTGCTATCCTGCTCTACTCATAGAGGGTGGCCCCTCTGATGGTATGGTTTCGCCAGGCGGGGCGGTTTTGTGCAAGGGTTTCCCACGTCAGGGGCTATGTCAAAGCTCTTAAGTGAGGCCTTGAGTGTCCTTGTACCGCTTTTTCTGTCCACCTTGTGAGCGTTTTCCCTCCGCCAGTTCACCATAGAATAGTTTCTTGGGGAGGCGTGTGTCAGGCATTCTGACAAGGTGGCCAGCCCACCTGACCTGGGCTCTTCTGAGCAGAGTATAGATGCTTGGCAGCTCAGCTCGAGGGAGGACCTCTGTGTCTGGGATTTTATCTTGCCAAGTGATCTTCAGCAGCTTTCTGAGGCAGTTCAGGTGGAAGCGATTTAGCTTTCTGGCATTGCGTTCATAGACTGTCCATGTCTCACAGGCATACAGCAGTGAAGGTAGTACAACTGCCCTGTATACCTTCAGTTTTGTGGTCAGCTTGATGCCTCTCCTGTCCCACACTGTTCCACGAAGCCGTCCAAAAGCTGAGCTAGCCTTGGCAATGCGCGAGTCAACTTCGTCGTCGATGATCACAGATCTAGAGAGTGTGCTGCCGAGGTATGTGAATTTGTCAACAGATGTCAGGGTTTGCCCTTTGACAGTGATGACTGGTTCCACATACAGCTTCCGCGGTGCTGGCTGGTGCAGGACCTCCGTCTTCTTGGTACTGAAGTTGTCGCAGGCAGTTGAGAAGCAGTTCATGCTCTGCTGCATCTGGGCCCCTGTGGTGGCGTTGAGTGCGCAGTCGTCTGCGAACAGGAAATCGCGCATTGAATCCTCTTCTACCTTGGTCTTGGCCTGGAGCCTCCGCGGGTTGAAGTCTGCCATTAGTCCTAATTCTGACCTCATGTCGCTTTCGTCATCATGGCAGAAGGCATCCGACAGCATAGCGGTAAACATCATGCTAAACAGTGTGGGCGCAAGTACACAGCCCTGCTTGACTCCATTAGTGACTGGGAAAGCTTCGGAGGAGTCTCCATCATCCAGTACTCGAGCAAGCATGCCATTGTGTAACTGTCGCACCATACTGATGAACTTTTCTGGGCAGCCAAATTTTGCCATGATCATCCGTAGCCCCACACGACTAACCGTGGCGAAGGCCTTTGTCAGGTCTACAAACGTTGTGTACAAGTCCCTGTTCTGCTCCTGGCACTTCTCCTGAAGTTGACGTGCGGCAAAGATCATGTCAGCAGTTCCGCGACCCTCTCTGAAGGCACACTCTCTGGCAGGTGGCCATCTTCCAGGTGCTGGATAAGGCGGTTTAGGAGGACTCTTGCAAGGATCTTGCCAGCGATGACAAGGAGAGAGATCCCCCGGTAGTTGTCACAGGACTGCCTGTTTCCTTTTCTCTTGTAGAGATGGACAATAGAGGCATCCTTGAGCTCCTGGGGGATAACTTCCTGATGCCACATGGTCTGAAAGAGCTTGGTGAACTTCTGTATAAGGACTGGTGAAATGTTCTGCCTATCTTTCCAGGATTGCGTTCTTGTCAGTGAGAAGGATAGTCCCGTCAGCATTGAGCAGTGGTGATGTTCCGAAGGACTTTGGCCCGTAGATGGTCTTCAGGGCATCGTAGAAGCGCTTTGAGTTGTTACTATCAGCAAACTGCTGTATCTCATCTGCCTTATTGCTGAGCCAGGAGTCCTGCATCTCTCTGAGCTTTGCTTGCACCTTGCTTTTGGTGGAGTTGAAGGCTGCTTTCTTAGAAGCAGAGGTGTTATCCTGCTGATATGCTCTGTGGGATGCATGCTTCTCATTGAGCAGCTTTTGGATTTCCTCATCATTTTCGTCGAACCAGTCTTGGTGTTTACGCATGTTCTGGCCTAGATGAGTGAGTGCGGTGTTGTACACCAGGTCTTTAAAAGCTGCCCAGTCATCTTCTGCTCCGCTTGCTCCTAGGTCGAGCTGGCTTAGCTTGATGTCCAAGTCCTCACTGAGGTTCTGTCGTACAGAGTGCTGTTCTACCTTGCTGACGTTGAGTCGCTTGTTTGCCTTTTCCCCTGTGGCCTGTATTGTCTAGGCACTGCTGGTAGTGGTAAGCGTTGTCGTATTCGTGAATAGTACTCGCGGGTAATGCCTTTGAGGAAGCCGACATGCCTGGCTGTGACTGCAGCGAATGTTACCTGCTGAAGGCTGATAACATCAAAGGCATGCCGCGTAATATGTTAGAGTCTTGCCAGTTCAGTTCGTTGGTTGGCCGATGTTTAAAATAAATGTAGTAAATGTAGTACGTTGTATTGTGTACGAAGAATAAATCACCTTGCCTTGGCCAACATGTTTAGAAAAAATACATATCTACTGCTTATTAAATTATAAATTATAAGGTAACGTTAAAAACAAATGCTAGCTTCCTAGCTTCCTATTTCACTATTCGCCCAGGCCTAAACCACGCCCATTTCGCATGTGCTCTCTCCATAAAATCATCAGAAGCCCATTGGAAAAGGCACTGATCGCTTTTCTTTAAGGATTTACGCAAGAAATTCGAATGCAGCCTTTAACGTGTGTTGTCAGGACTCAAAAATCTTAACAAAGTAAATTTCTGCCTCAAGAATCGGGAATTTAGGTTAAATTACACACAACGGTATGCCATCTCGGAAGCAAACAGAATGCATGACTTACAACAGGATTAAAGAAGTAACGCAAGAACCAAAATTGTCTTACTAATTTGAATTAGTTGTATGAAACATCACGCAAAGTTAAAGGGACAATATCGTCACGATCAGAGCAAACTGTCAACAGGGCATGGAATCGGTACCCTCGTTTAAGATGAAACAGTGACTGACCATTGGCTCATTTATGCAGCAGCAACGGTAAAATGTCCTTATCTTGTAAGGTATTATTTTCAGTTGACGAGTAATCTAGAACTAGCAGCACTCGGATTCCATGCCCTGTTGATCGTGACGACATTGCCCCACTAACAGCTAATAGGCATATTTATTGATTTGGTAGCTTGCATCCCTTCGTCATGGTAGGGCAGTGTGCTTCGATACCTTTTTGAAAATATTGTTACAAATACCGTTTGACGACCCTCGTAGCTCTTTGTTAGATTTAAAACCACTCGTTTTAAAATACCAGTACTACTCACATATGAATTTAGTGACTTCACTGTTAATAATTATATAGCAGCAAGTTTTCAGATGATAACTTCAGATTGTAAAGTCCGTATAAATTATGAAAAAGAGTCACATGTTACTGAATGCAATATTTTATTAAACCACAACCGATAAAACAAAACTAATTTCGATTATCACCATATCATTAGGACATCATTAATGCGATGTTTTTATACATTCGTTCAAAATAAACCAAAAACACATTGTGTCATAATTATAAGGATTATAGTCAGTGTCAACTCAAAGTTAAATTCAACACATACACAACTGCAGAAGTATATTACCCACATTAACATGTGGTTTCAAAGCAAACATTGTTGACCGTGTAATCAATTAGACTGAGAACCCTTATGTGACACGTTTTGTTACAATTTCAATGCGACTCTGTTTAAATGAATGACTACATTTAATATATTTATGGGCAAATATCGAGCATGGGAAATGAGGCACTCCGATAAAGATATTTGGCCATTATGTGCCGATATACTAAATCGTCTTTCTGTCTGTGTAATAATTTTGTTTAATTCCTTATTAACCCAAATAAGTTTAAATACATAAACTACTGACATAATAATTAATTATCAATATGTCGCTGATAACCAGGACCTGTATAATAATCTAATAACAAAAACCAGGAGATGCTTTTCCACTTGTATCACTAATGAATACATCTTCCGTAGGTGTGCCTTAATATCATTGTCTAAACATCTGAGTAACATTTAAAATTAATCCCTAATTAAGCCTAATAATTTTGAATACGCCGAATAAAAAATAATTGAACAAATCTAACATTTACTCCTGCTATATGATATTGTTTAAAGCCAGTATACTCTTGGCCTTGTGGTAAATTGTCTGTAAATGCGTCCATACTTTATAAGAACCAAAGATATATGTAAATGCATCCATACCATACTTGATAAGATATACACGTATATATAATTATAAATCCTAGCCTGTGATAGTTTCAGCTTACGGTACTGTGTTGTTTATAAGAAAATAGTGCAAATGCATTCAGACTGTTTGTATTCATTCTAATATGGAATTTATTTATGTCTTAGTAAAGACATACATTAAGTTTCTAACATTATTTCACTCATTTTACTAAAAAGCACAGAAGACAGAAAATGTCAGAGATGTCTGATATCATCAACTTTACACTACGTAAGTTGTATGTACATATACAACTGCGGTCATTTATGTTTTATTAGATTACCTATATTGTATAGTGGCTTTTAAGATGTAGAGGGAAAACTGCTTTAAATTATACATTTCTAAAAAGAAATTAATAAAAACAAGAAGCAAGGTTTACAGTAAATATGTCCCCAAATGAATTGATCGTGGGTTCCATCATAAATTCATTTGGGCACATACCAATGTTAAACCGAGTAAAGTATGTAACTACAACGTAATTGTTTTCCTTTCCTAAAAGGATATTATCAATATTCCAATTAAACACACATTTTCGGTAAAATAGCAAAAACCACGGGCAATATATGTATATTTAAGATACATTTTCTTCTGATTAATTATTAATATTTAATCTCCATAACCACAATAATTATGTGAATATACACCAATTATTTAATCATTGACTACATCTTAAAATCGTAACTAAAAATGCATTGTGTTAATCTACTCTTACTGATGGTTCAGTAAAGATTAAGGTGCAGCCCCTTATCCAATCCACGATAATCAGTTCAGAAATTCAAATAAATTTACAATTATTTTTTGGGGGAGAATTCCCATAACGTTTATTGATTTTATTCCAAACTAGTGTCACATTTACCCATAAATCCTGAAACTATACACCCTTTTATTAACACATTTACTGAACGGTATAGATCGTTACAGAAGGCATGTCTTGTTTTGCATGATATTTAAAGCTCAATGCATATGATGTTATTTCTTAACACACATTTTCACAGCCTCATTCGACAGCTTCCATGTTGATGTAGTCTGTATTGTTTTTCTCTGATGGAGTTTAGTACATGGATGCGAGAGGATTGCGTGCCACATTACCTCTGCGGTTGTCATCAGCCTATTCAGAAATACAATTAATGTTTTTTTGTTTTACTATTAACCTGTCAAGCCTAGGCTGGGGGAATATAGACTGCAATATTTTCTTTGATATTCAGCCGATTTACATGGAACTTTGAAGTAATGTACACTTGCGCAAGCTCTACAGCCTAGGGTGAATACAAGTTACCATGGGACTCCGTTAGGGGCTGTTGTACTCATTGTAAGTGTTTGTGTGTTGGTCATTATAATCTTGAATAAAATCTGTTACATGATGTTATAAGCAATGAGGGAAGGTCCATCATTGGTATATTAAGGCAATCGGTGACAGCGTTACAATCGTTGCAGGGGCTGCAATAAAAAAAGACTCATAGTGGCAACATTGTGCTCCCATTAGGTCTAGGATTAGGGTTAGCTTTCAGCGACCTCATTGGCAAGTGTAATCATGTAACTGCAACACATTAGTACAAGTGTAATCACTTCAACACAGTGATTTGAGGATAAAATCCAGACTTTAATAAGTAATTTGCTTGATTAACTATGAGACAAATGTGAATTTTAGACAAAACTACACAGTCCGTATGTGTACATGTGTACAATGTGCATTGAATATGGGGTATAACATACCCTTTACAAAGGAGTGGTAACCATGAGGGTTTTGATAAAAGCAATATTATATATTTGAAATGTGTAATTCTAATTTTAAATTAAATGATAGTTGATGATAAAGATTTTGTTTCTAGCACAATGCCTCTTACCCTGGTGTCTTGACGGTACAATGCCTCATCACCTGTAGCCATGTAAGGTCGAATGAATTCTTGTCGGCCTGGCAAAGCCTTTACATGAAAATAATAATAAGTTAATAAGATGTGCACTTTTTGTTTTGCAAAGCAAACAGTAAACTAAAGGCCAAAGAAAACGTAATCTTACCGGTTGCAAGTATGATGACTGGCTTATTACATGCATTAGATGATCCATTCGTCTTCTCTCTTCATCACGATCAGATGTATAGTATGTACTATGTGAGTCTACACTACGATTCTCAAACTCATCTAAACCATGATTAAGCCTTGGATCATAAGGCTGTCTCCGGCTGTCATTGTAAGCATTGCCTTTTTCATATTGACGTCGCATGAGAAGACACATACACAGAAGCATACCAACTATGGCAAGGATGAGAATAATGCTTCCAATGATGATGAGAACTGTTGCTAAGGTTGATAAACCATCTGAAACAACAACAGAAAACAAATCCAACATAAACAATTTTAGGCTCTCAGAGTGTCCCAAAAAGTTTCAATTTTTTTTTCTTGCTGAAAATACAAATTATCCACTTATTAATGGCTAATAATTTTGTCATTTTCTAGTTCATAATCTAAAGGTAATTACTTATAACGCTTAAGATAATATTTGCCATTTTAATACAATTATGAATACACTCACAGCATAAAGTCATTTAACTTAAATTGTTTGAATAGGAGACAGTATTTCTTTAGATGTTTACGTGCAGAGAATTATATCAGACAAGATTACCTCCAGGAGCAGTAGTTGTTGTGCTTGGTGTGTCAGTTGTTATTGGAATAACACTATCACAGAGCTCACCAGTGTATGATGTCTGACATCTAAACATACAAGAAGAAAACACAAGTCAAGAAAGTGAAAGCAATCCAACATTTATTTAGTGTATACTCTGATATGTGTACATATTTCAGTAGATGACGCCAATTCAACATGCACAAACTGACAATCATCTGTGTGATCATTTGCCATATAATACCTCGTCTAATGATTATAAACCTATTAACATCTTAAAGGTGTAAGAGGGATCTAATTAAGATTTGCACAAAATTACTTCCGATCCAACATAACTATAATAGGCCTGTATTCAGGAACTGGAACTCAAATCTTGGCTTTGTATGTGGGACTCTTAGGGGAGGGTGTGATCTGCACGGAAGAGAGGGAGAGGGGCACAGTCCTTGGAACTGATATTCTTCAACTCTAATATTTGCTTCACATTATGGGATTCTGCAATGTCTCTTAGGGGAAGGGGAATCAGAACATTCAAAAGGGTTGTTACATTGATGTCACATTTCTTTGATTTTATGGCACATTTTCAAATTCTTAAATAATTTTGGATACTTTATATTAAAAAATATTACTCAAGAGATTAAAAGCTGAAAAATGCAACTCAACATATTTGAAATGGTCAGGAAAACTTGAAGTAGAAATGCAAAGACATTATAAATGATATCTTCTTAATGACAATCTGTGAAACTATAAATTGTAAAATTACCTGCATGAGTAGGTAAATGGAGGGAAGGTACCAGACCTGTCACATGTTCCACCATTGTGGCAGTAGTCTGGTGCACACTCTGATGTTGTTGCTGTAAAACCAACAAATTGTATCTTATTACATCATAATAATAATAAAGATTTGTTGCACGCACATATCCACCCTATACGGACGCTCAAGGCAGCTCATATTACAGGCAGCTCACAATAAATACCAAAAAAAAAATTAAATTCAACATTATTTATACAAGACTTATACGGTTCATTACTCGGACTCAAGTCATTTATTTAGTGACTCAGACTTCAGTCACCATACAATAACTCAGACTTGACCCCTGGGACTCGGACTTGGACTCAAGTGTTTGTGACTCAGAAGTAAAATGGCATGTTCAATATAAACCATTCTTAAACCTGACGAAGATTGCTCAATGTGAAGAAATTCCCTTGAAATTATTAGAAAATGTCTTAATAACTTAAATGATGGTGGTCTGGATAGGGCATTCTGGACTTCTAGCTAGGACTCAGTACTCAACATTCTTGACTCAAGTCTCCGTCTCGACATGGAGAACTTGTACTTGCACTATTCATACACATCAAAACTGCATTATAAATTACAGTTAATACATTAAAATAACAATGAAAATTATAAGCAGGAAAACAACAAATAGAGACAATTGACAGACAAACAAACAACCAAAGAGACAAACGGAACAAAGGGAAAACATAAACATTCAAACAAACAACACCATTGACACACCCACAACACGACAAGCGCCAACATAGTGACATGAAAGCAAACAAGTGACACAGGTAAAAAAACAGAACAGAAACAGAAATAATATTGCACAAATCACAGGCTTTAAAGGTTGCCTCCAACTGCATCATACCATGCAAGGAACAAAAACAAGAAAGGAGAAAACACAAACAAGATGAACAATAAACAAGATGTGGTTTGTGAAGGAAGTAAACTTCTTATTGTTATGTGTTTTTATAATGACATCCTTTGAAATCATATAAAAGTAGAATTTGAAGTTTTTTGTGAACAATGTATTCAATGGGTTGCAGTATATAGCAGTTGTGAAGATGATTTTGCTTTGATTTTAAACCAGTACAGTTTATATTTTGGCTACTAAAGATGATATTCAATTAATATTACCTGTTACTGTTACAGAACCAGGAATAAGATTGACAGTTGTATTGCCATCAATCAGTGTATTACTGCTTGATATAACACTCTGCAAAGTCTCTTGTGCGGGAGTTGCTTGGTTTACTGGAAATAATGATGCCATGGTTGCAATCACACTTCCCTCCTTCAAGTGTAGAACTTTCACAGATATGACATGTGCTGTGGTTGAGTTATCCTTTAGTTTCTTTATAACCTGATAACAACAATGTTTTAACAATACTTTAAAATACAAATGTTTAATCAAAATAATGCAGTTATTTCTCTTACTATGTTTTTACTACATGAAGATCTCTCATATAATCTCATGTTTCAAATAAGCAGAGCACAATAAGCTGTGTCAACAAGTAGCCTTTTGTGAAAATGCTATAAACATTTAGTCAAATATTTGCACTCCCTCATTTACAAACAGTAAAAGCAAATTTTAAGTAAGCCTCTTGAATGTGCTTTAAATCCCCGAGGATCCTGTAATAATTCATTAATTTTAGAAAAGGATAACCAGTGTAACCATCTACCCAATATTGTTCACGTGCCCGACCAATTTTCTAACAGCAACAGGGATAATGTTTATTGTTTGGGGACCTTATACATAAAATTAAGAGTAATGTATGATCCAACTTCAATATAAAGAAAAAAAATTGCCTGTGTCCATGTAAATTTTACAAAACGTCAAGAATCCACAGAAGCAAGCTTTGCTTGCCAAGAGAGTTCAAATGAATTAAAGAGAAGGTACAACATTTATAATTACCAAATAATAAAAGAGATGAATTATCTCATAACCTACTTGCTGTAAATCAAGGTGGTACGTACATCAATCATTCCGATGAAACTTTCAAAGATTTATGATTTATATCTTAAAAACTAGAGGATTGCAATGAATGTATATTATACGAAATACCAATGTTGTACTTTCCCTTTAATGGCTGAATCCTGTTAGTGTTGAATCATGCATTTGCTAACACTGTATGTACTTTTTCAAATCAAAATATCAAAATATCAAAATATCAAAATATCAATAGATATTTGGCATAAGTGGACCACCCACCAACATAGGGGCTGGTTAGCTCAGTTGGTAGAGCACTCGTACGGTATTCGAGAGGTCGCGGGTTCGAGTCCGGCATCAGCCAAATTTTCTTTGCTCGCTTAATTTGCAGCATTTCACAGACAAGTTTCTAAATGTATTACTTGAATATAATGACCATAACAAGAGTATTTTAGGGTTAAACAAGTAATTACCAGCAATTCAAGAGACAAAGCCAATTTTTTATAAGCAGAGCTCAACGGATTTCCGTACGCAAGAATGTAAACCAAGTCAGCACCAAACGCAAGTTGTAGTGATGGCAATTCTGAAAAGCAATCAAACCATGAAGATGATTCACTGAAAAATAAGAAATATTCATGAATTGAGATCAAGACGAATTGTGGAAGTACCAACTCGAGCAGTGTTAAAGAAACATCATGCAAAAGCAGGAGTGGACGTAAAAACAAAATTAGCATAAGTCATTATGACTTATGTCAAGTCACAAACTATAAATTATTACAATATTTATTACAAATTATTACAATATAACAAAATATGCAAGTTTCATACAAATGTATGCCAATGTTTTTGTACATGTTACACAATCGATCAACTTACATGTGAGAAGGAAAAAAGGCTGGCATAAATACATTAACAACTTGATAGTGGAAGGTAATATTAAATATGTGTTGACAGATAAATAAACTGTTCAATTTAATTTTATATTACATTTCCATACATAAATAAGGTACAAATAAAACTAATGGAGTTCAAAATGCATAAAAAGCCATGACTTTGCAGTAGGCTTGAGCGATATCGATTTTTTTCATCCCTGATATATCGTCAAACATATCACAAGTTCACGTGATTCGCATTCCGTGTGACCTAGTCATAATATAAATACGTGACTAGGTTATTCCTGCATAGTACCATGGAGAAGAAAATAATGTCATTGTGACACGTCATTTGCACTTCTGAAGCTGTGACCGAGTATGGATTGTACTCGGGCTATTTTAAATGAACGTCAATCATTGGTTTATCGAGTATGTGTATATTGTTTTGTCACAAGACAAGAGTCCCAGTATGGTATAATAGAATAGTGTCCTAATCCCCCAATTTTGATCGAGCCGCTGTCGATTCATGCTTTGATTTAATTAATGACTAACGTGAGCACAGAGCACCTGCAATTGCTGCAAATGTTATTTTGTTGTCGACATTTAAGGTAACGCCCATGTTCTGCATATATTTAAATATGCATGGTATGATATCCAAACATGCTGACTGTAATTTAAAGTAGGAACAGATTATGTCTAGTTTTAGTTCCTATCTAACAAAACAAATATTACGAATTAGCAATATCAATAACATGATTGCGAATCGGTAAGCTACTTCACTTTTACAGCAAAATTCATGGAGGCACGGTCTTGCATGCCCTATATAATGTACTCGCACATGATGCGCCAGTCAGAGTATAACAGGCCACCATGGTTAGACAGTGAGACGTAAACATTGTCTACACATTGTTGGATCAAATACCCCATTCAATCTCCAAAACTTAATCTGTCTGAATAGATTTCATTGAGTGGCGGTGGATTTTAAACAATGCCCTGTCAGACGGCTCCTTTGTGATCTGACAGTTGGCTTACCATAGAAGTAGTTCGAATTCATTTCTCACTTCCGAAAGCTGAAAAGTCTCCCCTTAGTTTTTTCCATGGAATTTCTGACCCAATTGACAATCAAGGATTTTTTTCCCTCCCAATATAAATTTTTCATCGACATTTGCCGATATATCAAAAAATGTAAAAGTTCTCAATATCATAATCGAATGAAAAATATATCGCGATATTCGATGTTAAAACTTGTAGCTTTGCATGTAGCTATGGCATAGCTTTGCATAATCGATGTTATCACCCAAGTCTACTGTGCAGTATCCTCTTTTTCAGTGCAACATAAAAGCAGGATACCCTATGGGTAACATGATAGGAAGTAAGTCTGTTCCACGAGCTGTCCTGAAAAGCAGGATACCCTATGGGTAACATGATAGGAAGTAAGTCTGTTCTACGAGCTGTTCTGAAAAGCAGGATACCCTATGGGTAACATGATAGGAAGTATTAAGTCTGTTCCACGAGCTGTCCTGAAAAGCAGGATACCCTATGGGTAACATGATAGGAAGTAAGTCTGTTCTACGAGCTGTTCTGAAAAGCAGGATACCCTATGGGTAACATGATAAGAAGTATTAAGTCTGTTCCACAAGCTGTCCTGAAAAGCAGGATACCCTGTGGGTAACATGATAAGAAGTATTAAGTCTGTTCCACAAGCTGTCCTGAAAAGCAGGATACCCTGTGGGTAACATGATAGGAACTAAGTCTGTGCAATTTAATAATGATAACGATAATGATAATAATAATAATAATAATAACATATCCACCAAGGCGCGTTATTAACCCTGCTCATCAGCTCACTGGGGAGTATACAGCTCAATTGCTTCCATTTCGGCGCATATAGAGCTAATCATTCAACAACCAACTCTGCACTCACAGGTACCCATTTACTCCTGGGTGGAGGGAAACAATTATGGTAAAGTGTCTTGCTCAAGGACATAAGCACTACGGTATCGAGGTCAGGATTTGAACCCACATTCTGACGACTCAGCCATCAGAACACAAATCTGATTCACTAAACCGCTCGGCCATGACACTCCACTCCATATTACTCGATGATTAACATGATTGGAAGTAATGTAGCATGATAGCAAGTAAGTCTGTGCTACGAGTTGCCCTCAAAAACCGTTTTTTTCTTAAATAATGAAAACTGCACGTACAACACACAAAATTATGTAATAGCCCTAATTGTATGTACATTGGTTCAATGGGGGAAAAGCTTAAACCCAACTTACTTGTACATGAACCATCATTGCCTTCAGAATATCCATCAAAAGCACGACATTGACACACAAAACGATCAGCATTGGTATCAGGTAAACAGTATTGTCCTGTCTGTGAGCACAGAGTGCTATCTGTCATACATGGATTGTCATCTGAAAAGGAAAACAACAATTAGTGGCTTGGTATACAGTACACTCAATGTAAACACAGAGTGCTATACATAGATTGTCATCTGAAAAGGGAGAAAGCTATTGTGGTGCGGTATACAACCCTCATACTGCTTATAAATGTATGAACAAATATTTTACAGTAATTTAAATATAGGTTTTATAATTGCCTTGTAAACAAATACATTACAGTCAAAGGAAAAATCAGAGGAACTCCAAGTTGACCTCGTTCTTATTGATCACATTAATCAGCAAAGAAGAAATTGAGCAAGGAGTCCATGTGAAATTATTTAGTATTGACGTGCATATGTACAATCAATCCAGCAATTATGGCTGCAATTGGACATCGTTTCATAGCAAAAAAGAGAACATTAAAAATGCCGGGTCTGAGGAAATGCGCACAGAGACCAGAAACTTAAGCCTTTTTTTGTCATATATCATTGTATGTATTATTTGCTGCTAGTTTAACTAACCCCATATACCTCATATCTACAGGATTATCTACATCTTGGTTTAATTGAAGTGACAATCACCACCAGCAAACACCACCAACATATTTGGTGACACATGACTGTACAAATATAAAGGAAGGCTGAAATTGGTTGACTGTTATTTAAAGTTTCGGTTTGCGGTAACACCATATGTTTATCTCAACTATCGCGAAGCTGAGGTACAGGTTCTGAAAAGAACCTTATCGCTTAACTCGTATCTCAACCTTTGCTATTAAAGTGAGAATGGTTCAAGGGAGAACCAATGTTGGGCAACTCGTTTTTTCTCTACTGTCGCTAAGTGAGAAATATAGTTTAGGGAGAACCATGGAGACTTCACGGGTTATTCTCTCTGTTTCAATTAGCCTGCTCTAATCTTCGTCAGGAGAATGAAGAGGTTTGGAGATGCAGCTTCTTAAGTAGTATTTGCTGGGATTGTGTGTAGAATGGGAAGTGTGCCTGTTGGAGTGTGTCCGATGCTACCACTGTGGTGTGATGCGTAATGATTGGTTGCCACCGTGGCATTGTACTTGTTTGGGTTGCCTGCTGTGTGTGAGTTGCCTGCTCGCTGAGGCATGTCAGTTGGCTGTGGGGTGTGAGTGCTGATGGATGGTAGGATCGAATGCCAAATGCTGCTGATGAAAAAGCCGATGTCCTGAGGGACAGTGTCATGTTTATGGATCTCAACAACCTCTCTGATACGAAGGGTGTACCAGTGCTTCTCCGGGGCTATGATCTCTGCCTTCTGCCAGTCGATGACATGGTCTAAATCGGTGGAGTGTTTGATGATCGCAGATTTGTCACATTCCCCTCTGCGGCCGTGGGCCTTGTGTTCATTGAGCCTGGTTGTAAGGTCTCTGCCAGTCTCGCCAATGTACACTTTACCACAAGTGCACGGAATTTGGTAAACCCCAGCTTGACCGCTAGGATCATGTCTGTCCTTGTGAGTGTGTAACTTCATATCTTATATAATTTAAAGCTTATGCCTCCTTGAAAATATCATTCAAAAAATGCAGCGGAAAGTGACAGACACTAAGAAATCATTCCGACATATGAAGGATTGTGTTTGGTATAATAATTCTTACCTGCACAAGTGGTTCCTGAATGAGTCAATGGACAAATACACTCACAAAACTCTTGATCAAATGTCCCTCCATTCAAACAGCTGGTAGCAGTCAATGGACACTCTGACAAAGAAAACAACAAACAATTTAATTTCACAAACATAAAAAACACTTTTTGAGATTATTACAATGAAGTTTTGTGGTTATTAATACTGAAATTAAGTTTCAAATGTTGTCGTTATATTCTTTACCTGAGCATGTTGTTCCCATCCAGCTTTGAAAACACTGACATTGACATGTACTTTCCAGTATTCCATCATTCATACAGGTCAAAGAACATGTACACTGACATGTGTCCATATTTAATATTTCTTCATTCACACAGGATGATAGTGAACAATCTAAAGAAAAAGAATTTCATTAATAAAAACATATACAATAAAACAAAGAAAACAACAAACAATTTAATTTCACAAACATAAAAAACACTTTTTGAGATTATTACAATGAAGTTTTGTGGTTATTAATACTGAAATTAAGTTTCAAATGTTGTCGTTATATTCTTTACCTGAGCATGTTGTTCCCATCCAGCTTTGAAGACACTGACATTGACATGTACTGTCCAGTATTCCATCATTCATACAGGTCAAAGAACATGTACACTGACATGTGTCCATATTTAATATTTCTTCATTCACACAGGATGATAGTGAACAATCTAAAGGAAAAGAATTTCATTAATAAAAACATATACAATAAAATAAGTATTAAACATTATTCTAGGCAATACCAACACACGGTATATGGATGCACTTGAACGACTGAACAACAGCAACCTTGAAAATTGTTTAATCAAAGTTTATTTGGATATGTGCGCATTATTATTATTATTATTATTATTATTATTATTATTATTATTATTATTATTATTATTATTATTATTATTATTATTATTATTATTATTATTATTATTATTATTATTATTATTATTATTATTATTATTATTATTATTATTATTATTAGTATTATTATTAGTATTAGTATTAGTATTAGTATTAGTATTAGTATTAGTATTAGTATTAGTATTAGTATTAGTATTAGTATTAGTATTAGTATTAGTATTAGTATTAGTATTAGTATTAGTATTAGTATTAGTAGTAGTAGTAGTAGTAGTAATAGTATTAGTATTGGTATTATTATTAGTAGTAGTATTAGTATTGGTATTAGTATTAGTATTAGTATTAGTATTAGTATTGGTATTAGTATTAGTATTAGTATTAGTATTAGTATTAGTATTAGTATTAGTATTAGTATTAGTATTAGTATTAGTATTAGTATTAGTATTAGTATTAGTATTAGTATTAGTATTAGTATTAGTATTAGTATTAGTATTAGTATTAGTATTAGTATTAGTATTAGTATTAGTATTAGTATTAGTATTAGTATTGGTATTGGTATTGGTATTGGTATTGGTATTGGTATTGGTATTGGTATTGGTATTGGTATTGGTATTGGTATTGGTATTGGTATTGGTATTGGTATTGGTATTGGTATTGGTATTGGTATTGTTATTGTTATTGTTATTGTTATTGTTATTGTTATTGTTATTGTTATTGTTATTGTTATTGTTATTGTTATTGTTATTGTTATTGTTATTATTATATAACAAGAAACAACCATAAATGTGTAGCTTTTGCAGACACAAATTAAAAAAATTGGAAAGTATCAATGCGAAATTTGAAAGTCTTGATTTCTATTGCAATTTAAAAGAAAAGTTCATTCAATAAATCATAAAAACTGAATGTTTATCACAATCAGAGCCGTGTTTTAGGTTTCTAAATGTTGCTGCATGGCAAATTTTCTGAATTTCAACATAGCAATTCCTTTCTTTCTCCAAGATGAAAGCTATTTAGATGGAATCATTTATCAGGACTATTTACACTCACATCCAAATTTAAACTTAGTAAGCTTTTAGATGATTATTTGTTCATTTGAAAGTGGCAAGGACCTCACAACAAGACTAAAAGAACACCATTGAACCCATGGCAGAAGAGTAGAAACAGACAAGTGAGATATCATCAAAGATCCACATGATCATTGCATCAACTGGGAATCAAACTTATATAACCCATCATTTTCTGGCACCCACTTCAGGGCAGAGAAGCCATCAACAACTATCGATCTATTCTTGCATGATCTTAATAAAGATGATTGTTAAAACATACCTGAGCAGCTGAATCCTGTCCAGTTTTGATCACATGAACATTCACATGCAGCAAGATCAAGCATTCCATCATTCGCACATATGAGCGTACACTCTGTAAAACAAACATTGTTATCAAATGAGTTTTCATAAGTCTATTATATCATAAATCCATTATTCTAATGTGTCATCTTGCAGTGATTCATCAATGAATAAAAATGCACAATTTTATGAAATGTTCACAAGATGTTTGCAAGGCCTACCATGTGACACTCATTCAAAATAACCTGTATCCATAGGTTTACAAACAATTCTAAAAGGGTTATTGTTTGTTATTCAGAGATGAACTAAGATATGTGGCCTATAAAAAAAAAGTCAGAGTTTCAGCTAAACAATACTGAGCAAATAGAAATTATGCACAATTTCTCACTTGGGCCAATACACACACAGTACATGTATATAGTGTTCTTTCAAAAATGTTGGATCATTTTTAAGTAAACCCTGAACATTTTTAGAAATGCCGAATTGTATGAACATTAATATAATTCATAGTAATTTCATATTGTTTTACTTGATAGTATGTCCATTAGTTTTCATTCTCTTTGTTATTATAACCTGTAATAATATTTTCTATATGTTATATACATTTGATTGATACAGGTGAAACATGGGAAAATGTAGTGTTATATACAGTAACATAAGATTTGCCTACTTAAACACAATGACACAGATAAATACTAGATTTATAAAACTTATACTCTTACTTGTCTGGCAGTTTTCATCCATGAAACCAACTGCACATTCGCATATATATCCCCTTGGCGTGGACAACATGTCAGTACAAGTCGCACCATTTTGGCAGTCATTCCCTGTTTCACAAGGTGCTAAAAAATGAATAGAACAATTAGACTACATTTCCTCCATTCTGAATTCTTGTTTATTACTGTAACTGTACACATCAATAGAGAAACTTTATACAGCCACCATTGCCACTTCTGCTTTGAACAATCACATTTATTATCATATACTGGATCCAACCGAGACATAGTATGGACCAAAATGATTCAGAAATAGGTATTAAAAATAAAGCTTAATGCATCTTGTGTAAATCACCACAAAAAAACAAACCAGGATAGTGTGTATTATCTATTCAGCTGTCAATACATACATCCAATACAGTACAATGCTCAGCAATTTTAATTAATGTCAAACTGAATTGCCAACAAAGTCCAATTATAAATAATTGTTTTTACCAACTGTTTGACACTGCAGCCCACTATATCCTTGATTACATGTACAGGTGTAGCCAGTGTTTGATGATGAGTTGACTGTACATGTTCCGCTATTCATACATGGATTGATGTCACATGGTGCTGCAGAAAAAAAAATTACAGAACATTACAGTATGAACATTGTTTGAGATTATAGGCTTCAAAACAGAAGATATAATATTCACTATCCGATGGGAAGCTATTTCTTTTATGACACAAATTAATAATATATCTTTCCTGGGATGGAAGTTGATGAAAATCAACTTAATTTAATGCAAGAGTATTAAGAGGGATGTCAGCAATGTCAAATTTAAAATCTCAATTTGTTTAAAACTGAAGCAATTTAGTTTCTTCTTAAGTTATAATCAATTCATTACAAATACACACAATTACACACCAATTTGACAATCCTGACCGCTGTACCCAGGAAGACAGTTGCATGTATATCCATCATCTACTGAGTTATCTTCAATACACTCTCCATCATTATTACATGGCTTGGCATCGCATTCTGTAAACAAAAATGGATTCATCATTACATATATCCCTACATGCTTCGAAAAATACAATTTTTATAATCTTGAAATCAGTGCAGGATGCTATAACAACTACTCAGACGACTTCAATAAATATTAAGTGCTTAAATAAATCTTAAGTGCTGACAAACACAGTGCCAAAATAACACAAGTTTAATACTACTGCTTACAAAACAATATTGTTAACAATTCAGCATCTATACAACATCGCATATAGCTGACGAATTGGCTATTTTGGAGTTATGAGATATTGACTGATTTTTAAATCATTTTAAATGAAGTGGCAAATAAGTTGAAATTGATGTTAAACTATACTTTATAGGTTGATGAAATTCTTGTATCAGGTGATAAACAGTTGATTTGATTTTGCACTACACCGACGTGTGTATAGCACTTTATACTCGGTGCTTTCCGAGTGTCTGTGGAAAACAAATTCACAGGCAACTCAGGCAGGATTTGAACCCACGTCCTCCTGCTTATTAGTGTAGACATCTTAATCTCTCGACCACTGAAAGCCCGATGACGAATGGCTGGCTAGAATCCTATATAGCAGTGGGAACCGCGACTGTACTATTTTCGTTTCAGTTCAGTTGGTTTCTTTTTCGTAGTCAATCTTGTAAGTAATATTTATTGTATGTATCCTTATTAATGAAAGGTTTAATATATCATGCTTTTATTAAAAAAAAATTTCGATGTAAATTTCGTGCCATTTGGAAATGGTTATTACACGGAATAATTTATTCGCTTTATGTGCAAATTTTCCAGTCATTATTTTTGTTCACTATTAAAGTGTGTTGCACTTCAAGTGAATCTTCCCAAACCTTGTTTTACTATAATGTTATTGAATTAACATTCTAATTTGATTTAATGTATGCCTCTTCCCCCAGGGCCTAGCAAAAGTCAAGGGGGCCTTAATTGTTTCTTGTGGGGTTTGGGGTACGAAATATTTTTGTTAGAGTGTGTATTATTGGATTGTGTATTTTTTATTGGTTATTTATATTTCTATAGCATCCCAGACTGCCGCTGTAAAGTTCAGTTTGCTACTGAAAGCCACTGTATACCCCTGATATACATGTACTGTGTTTAGCTCCTAAGCCACTGTATACCCCTGATATACATGTACTGTGTTTAGCTCCTATAAAGCCACTGTATACCCCTGATATACATGTACTGTGTTTAGCTCCTATAAAGCCACTGTATACCCCTGATATACATGTACTGTGTTTAGCTCCTGTAAAGCCACTGTATACCCCTGATATACATGTACATGTACTGTGTAATTAGCTCCTATAAAGCCACTGTATACCTCTGATATACATGTACTGTGTTTAGCTCCTGTAAAGCCACTGTATACCCCTGATATACATGTACTGTGTTTAGCTCCTGTAAAGCCACTGTATACCCCTGATATACATGTACTGTGTTTAGCTCCTATGAAGCCACTGTATACCCCTGATATACATGTACTGTGTTTAGCTCCTATAGCCACTGTATACCCCTGATGTTACATGTACTGTGTTTAGCTCCTGTAAAGCCACTGTATACCCCTGATATACATGTACTGTGTTTAGCTCCTATAAAGCCACTGTATATACCCCTGATATACATGTACTGTGTTTAGCTCCTATAAAGCCACTGTATATACCCCTGATATGCATGTACTGTGTTTAGCTCCTATAAAGCCACTGTATACCCCTGATATGCATGTACTGTGTTTAGCTCCTATAAAGCCAATGTATACACCTTATATTACATTTACTGTTTTTAGCTCTTATAAAGCCACTGTATACCCCTTATATACATGTACATGTACTGTGTTTAGCTCCTATAAAGCCACTGTATACCCCTGATATACATGTACTGTGTTTAGCTCCTATAAAGCCACTGTATACCCCTGATATACATGTACTGTGTTTAGCTCCTGTAAAGCCACTGTATACCCCTGATATACATGTAGGCTACTGTGTTTAGCTCCTGTAAAGCCACTGTATACCCCTGATATACATGTACTGTGTTAGCTCCTATAAAGCCACTGTATACCCCTGATATACATGTACTGTGTTTAGCTCCTATAAAGCCACTGTATACCCCTGATATACATGTACTGTGTTTAGCTCCTATAAAGCCACTGTATACCCTGATATACATGTTGTGTTTAGCTCCTATAAAGCCACTGTACCCCTGATATATACATGTGCTGTGTTTAGCTCCTATAAAGCCACTGTATACCCCTGATATACAGTTACTGTGTTTAGCTCCTATAAAGCCACTGTATACCCCTGATATACATGTACTGTGTTTAGCTCCTATAAAGCCACTGTATACCCCTGATATACATGTACTGTGTTTAGCTCCTGTAAAGTCACTGTATACCCCTGATATACATGTACTGTGTTTAGCTCCTATAAAGCCACTGTATACCCTGATATACATACCCTGATATACATGTATTGTGTTTAGCCTATAAAGCCACTGTATACTGATATACATGTACACTGTGTTTAGCTCTATAAAGCCACTGTATACCCCTGATATTACATGTACTGTGTTTAACTCCTATTAAGCCACTGTAGCTCATACCCCTGATATACATGTACTCTGTTTAGCTCCTATAAAGCCACTGTACTGATATTACATGTACCTGTGTTTAGCCCTATAAAGCCACCGTATACCCTGATATACATGTACTGTGTTTAGCTCCTATAGCCACTCCTATATACCCCTGATATACCATTGTTTAGCTCCAATAAAGCCACTGTATATACTCCTGATATACATGTACTCTGTTTAGCTCCTATAAAGCCACTGTATACCCCTGATATACATGTACTGTGTTTAGCTCCTATAAAGCCACTGTATACCTCTGATATACATGTACTGTCATGGGCGGATCCAGAACATTTTTTAGGCAGGGGGGGGGGGGCTGAAAATCAAAAACAATTATTTTTCAGTACTACAGAAATTACAATGAAATAATCAAAGGGAGAGAAAAACAAAGCACACTGTGGGAATGGGAGTGCGTTCTCCCCTCCCCTCCCCCTCTTTTTCTCCCTTTTTAATTTTTTTTAAAAACGATTTTAGGGGGGGCTACAGCCCCCCTTAGCCCCCCCCTGGATCCGCCAATGACTGTGTTTAGCTCCTATAAAGCCACTGTATACCCCTGATATACATGTACTGTGTTCAGCTCCTATAAAGCCACTGTATACCCCTGATATACATGTACTGTGTTCAGCTCCTATAAAGCCACTGTATACCCCTGATATACATGTACTGTGTTTAGCTCCTATAAAGCCACTGTATACCTCTGATATACATGTACTGTGTTTAGCTCCTATAAAGCCACTGTATACCCCTGATATACATGTACTGTGTTTAGCTCCTATAAAGCCACTGTATACCCCTGATATGCATGTACTGTGTTTAGCTCCTGTAAAGCCACTGTGTACCCCTGATATACATGTACTGTGTTTAGCTCCTATAAAGCCACTGTATACCCCTGATATACATGTACTGTGTTCAGCTAGCTCTATAAAAGCCACTGTACCCTGATATACATGTACTGTGTTCAGCTAGCTCTATAAAGCCACTGTATACCCCTGATATACATGTAACTGTTGTTTAGCTCCTATAAAGCCACTGTATACCCCTGATATACATGTGCTGTGTTTAGCTCCTATAAAGCCACTGTATACCCTGATATTACATGTACTGTGTTTAGCTCCTATAAAGTCACTGTATACCCCTGATATACATGTACTGTGTTTAGCTCCTATAAAGCCACTGTATACCCTGATATACATGTACTGTGTTTAGCTCCTATAAAGCCACTGTATACCCTGATATACATGTACTGTGTTTAGCTCCTATAAAGCCACTGTATACCCCTGATATATACATGTACTGTGTTTAGCTCCTATAAAACCACTGTATACCCCTGATAGACATGTACTGTGTTTAGCTCCTATAAAGCCACTGTATACCCCTGATATACATGTACTGTGTTTAGCTCCTATGAAGCCACTGTATACCCCTGATATACATGTAGGCCTACTGTGTTTAGCTCCTATTAAGCCACTGTATACCCCTGATATACATGTACTGTGTTTAGCTCCTATAAAGCCTCTGTATATACCCCTGATATACATGTACTCTGTTTAGCTCCTATAAAGCCACTGTATACCCCTGATATTACATGTACTGTGTTTAGCTCCTATAAAGCCACTGTATACCCCTGATATACATGTACTGTGTTTAGCTCCTATAAAGCCACTGTATACCTCTGATATACATGTACTGTCATGGGCGGATCCAGAACATTTTTTAGGGGGGGGGGGCTGAAAATCAAAAACAATTATTTTTCAGTACTACAGAAATTACAATGAAATAATCAAAGGGAGAGAAAAACAAAGGACACTGTGGGAATGGGAGTGCGTTCTCCCCTCCCCTCCCCCTCTTTTTCTCCCTTTTAAATTTTTTTTAAAAACGATTTTAGGGGGGAGCTACAGCCCCCTTAGCCCTCCCCCCCACCCCCCCCCCCCTGGATCCGCCAATGACTGTGTTTAGCTCCTATAAAGCCACTGTATACCCCTGATATACATGTACTGTGTTCAGCTCCTATAAAGCCACTGTATACCCCTGATATACATGTACTGTGTTCAGCTCCTATAAAGCCACTGTATACCCCTGATACATGTACTGTGTTTAGCTCCTATAAAGCCAGTGTATACCTCTGATATACATGTACTGTGTTTAGCTCCTATAAAGCCACTGTATACCCCTGATATACATGTACTGTGTTTAGCTCCTATAAAGCCACTGTATACCCCTGATATACATGTACTGTGTTTAGCTCCTATAAAGCCACTGTATACCCCTGATATGCATGTACTGTGTTTAGCTCCTATAAAGCCACTGTATACCCCTGATATGCATGTACTGTGTTTAGCTCCTATAAAGCCACTGTATACCACCGATATACATGTACTGTGTTTAGCTCCTATAGCCACTGTATACCCCTGATGTTACATGTGCTGTGTTTAGCTCCTGTAAAGCCACTGTGTACCCCTGATATACATGTACTGTGTTTAGCTCCTATAAAGCCACTGTATACCCCTGATATACATGTACTGTGTTCAGCTAGCTCCTATAAAGCCACTGTATACCCCTGATATACATGTACTGTGTTCAGCTAGCTCCTATAAAGCCACTGTATACCCCTGATATACATGTACTGTGTTTAGCTCCTATAAAGCCACTGTATACCCCTGATATACATGTACTGTGTTTAGCTCCTATAAAGCCACTGTATACCCCTGATATGCATGTACTGTGTTTAGCTCCTATAAAGCCACTGTATACCCCTGATATACATGTACTGTGTTTAGCTCCTATAGCCACTGTATACCCCTGATGTTACATGTGCTGTGTTTAGCTCCTGTAAAGCCACTGTGTACCCCTGATATACATGTACTGTGTTTAGCTCCTATAAAGCCACTGTATACCCCTGATATACATGTACTGTGTTCAGCTAGCTCCTATAAAGCCACTGTATACCCCTGATATACATGTACTGTGTTCAGCTAGCTCCTATAAAGCCACTGTATACCCCTGATATACATGTACTGTGTTTAGCTCCTATAAAGCCACTGTATACCCCTGATATACATGTACTGTGTTTAGCTAGCTCCTATAAAGCCACTGTATACCCCTGATATACATGTACTGTGTTCAGCTCCTATTGTGTGTGTTGGTTCTCTACCCCAGAAACAATTTGTAAGTTTAATAAGTAACTTCTCACTTTGTTAATAGTTTATAAATCAATAGATTTGGTTGAGAATTATTTGAGTTGTATTTCAAAATCTAAGATTTAATGTAAGTGAGTTTGACATATTTAATTTAATGATTAAATGTATTTAATTGTTTTCTAGTTTCACCTGTGTCCACTTTCGGCTCGCTGAGTAAAATAAACAGGGTAAAACCAACCAGTCACTTTCACTGAGTCACTCACAGGTATAATGAAAGGTTAATCAAAACAAGTGCTTACTGGGATCACCAATGATGAATGTTCTTCTCAAGAGTCTATGGTTGGGAGCTAACTGACCACCGCTACTCCCAGTGAGTTGACTGAGGAAACCCTGGATAATATCCTGCTCAGTGACGTCACTTTGGAAATTGATGACTAATTTCAACAGGACGGTAGAATCTGATAGTTCACTGATACCAGAGATAACAACATCCCCAAATGAGTTGGAAAGTGAAGACATATTGAAAGCAAGTTCAATCTGAAAAAGAGTAAAAATATAAAAGGGAAAAATAATTAAGATCAATAAACTAATTAAATGCATAAACAGAATATCCATTAAAATGTTTATTTAAAATTTCATCACAAGTGACCTGCTGCCTTTTCACTTTAAAAGAAAAGTATTGTAAAAGCAAAACTGTTTCTTGAAACTTAAAATACTTTTATTAGCAACTTACTGAATTCTTTAGTGCTTGGCGATATGAAACATATTCAGCATTCAGATCAAAAGTAGGACTACCGACAGTTACACCACTGATGACTTCAAAGACTGCAGAAGCGTTCTAGGAATAAGCCACTGTAGATCACAAATAACATAAATGCATTATATGTATGATACGAAGGTACTCGAACCAGGGATCACATGGCATAGATTTATAATATTTTATTTAAATGTTCCAATGTTAATCTTTGTGGATTATATAGTACAGAATCCCTAAATCGGCTACGCTTCTATGAAAGAGATTGACTGTCAATCTGACATAGGTGGGTGACTCTTATCAAGTTTAGTCTTGAGATCTTCCAAGTTGAGAATTTTACTCCAGGACAGATCAGGTCTGTGTCACATTGTTGACAATTTATATATAATTACTCCAATAGCAGTTTTCCCATAGTGTGTGTTTCAGGTTTGATGGTCTGTGCAATTCAGGAAAATTAATTTCAAATTCCCTTCATTAATGCTTGGTACTAACATATGATACAAATTACTTATAAAATGAATTTATCTCAGTAACACTATTCAAATCTAGCTGCACATGTAAGTCATAGAATTACACCATTCCTGGAATGTTACATTTTTATTTCATGAAATACAGTGATTTACTTTTAGTGCAGTTATTGTACTGACAATTCAAACAAACATGAATGACCTTGGCTTTGAGAAGAAGACTATACCTTGACATGATGAGCCTCGTTGATAGTACCCCATGATGCAGTTACACTCATGCATTCCTGGTAAATTGGTGCATTCTGAATTCGTTTTAGATGCACATGGCGTACCTTCATCACATTCATTGATATCTAACAACAAATCACATTAAAAACAATAATACGCTGTGGATATGGATTATAATATACAGAAACATGTTAATTATCAAGGAAACTTCAATGATGAAATATGCACCATGCTCTACAGTGTTATAAGCAATCAATATCAACATGGTGGGGAATGAGTAGGATATATATACTCACTGGCCATAAGTATTGCAACATGCTCAAAATAGCACTTTACAGTAGCAGGTGATCGATTTCATCGATCGTGTATTACATAGCAAGAACAGTAAAAAAGAACATTGACTTCAAAACAAATGCACTTTCAAAAAGTCTTATGTAGTGTAAATAAAATAAAATAAATTATTGTAACACAGTTCTCCAAACTGAACTTTGGTGTGAACTTCAATGTTGCCAGTGAGTGTACATGTAGGATAAACAAGGGGTGTTCCCAACGACATGTAACATGTATTTCATACAACGGTTTTAATATCTAGCATGCATGGGAAGTATGCATGATGATGGAGATAACAATATACACATTTTTGATGATATCGAGACATTGCTGGATAAATTCTTACCAACACATTGACTTTCATTATTCTTCTTATATCCAGTCAAACATGAACATGTATAGCTACCATCAGTGTTGTTACACATAGAAACTGATATGTCACACGAATCCTGATTCAAAGAACACTCATTGATATCTGTCAAATTAAACAAATACAAAATACATTTCATTGAATGTTGACAGGCTTCGCTAACATGACTCCTATAGGACATGACTCCTATAGGACATGACTCCTATAGGATTATTATCGTCTGTCATGAAATGTGTGAAGAATTCTAGACATTTCCTCCCTAGCTACCATTTCTGACTCAGTTGATTCTTGTGATTTGTTAGTAATTCTAGACGTTTCCTCTCTAGCTACCACTCTTGACTCGGTTTATTCTTTTGGTTTATTCTTTTGATTAATTCAAGATGGAAATTAAAGATTTCAATGATTAACTGCAAAATCACAGTTGTGATAGTTATTATGATCAATGTATATTTACCATCGCATTGTAAATCTATATAAATCTATACATTATTATTATTATTATTATTATTGTCGACCGGTTATTACACCCACAGTTGACACATACCCCACATTACAGGTACATGTATAGCTGCCCTCATTGTTCATACAACTAGAACGATTTACTGCACACTGATGCTCTCCATTCAGACATTCATTCATATCTGAAGATAAACACAACTTATATTATAAATAGGCAAGAGTATAATAAACTACCCCTTGCATAAAGACAATAACTAGATCGAGCTTTAAGGCTGTGCCGGGTATCTGAGTACCCAACCGAAACTGTCATTACCCGGTTCCACTTGATTAAAATTCCGACCGAACATTTAAGCCACATGGAAGTCTATGATTTTTTGGTTTAGTAAGTCCACATTTATTGTGACTCTAATAAAACAAGAGAAACTTGTGTTCATATCGGTTATTTTATACATTTGGGAGTATTACATGTTTTTACAAATTTGTTTATGGGTACCCGAGTATCTGAAGATTTCCACTTTCGGGTATCCAGTTCCCGAAATAATCGAAAACGAGCTTAACCCTTTCGATCCCACGGGCTCTAAAAGAACCCTTTGTACAGATGCACTTCCTTCCTCTGTGGGCTCTGTACAAAGGTTGCAGGGAATCGGCATGCCTTGACGACCATTTACACACTTTCTAAATCACCACCTGAAAATGCTTGGAAGGTTGTTTTTGGGTTGGCGCCCTCTATTGACTTACAGGAATGGAAGTGTATAAAAGTTTATGAAAAGAAAAAGTGCGTCATTTCTTTGCGGTTGTTGGAAAGCATAGCGTCCACTCGCTTTCTGGCTAACGGTCAGTTGAATTTAGTTGCAATCATGATGGAAAACGGACATAAATGATGGCATTTTGGCTGAGATTTTGGAAGAATGTGTCTAATAATAAGATGACTAAGTAATTGATGACGACGACGACGACGTTGAACTTTAATAGGTAGGCCTAAATCACAGTAAAAATGAATAAATAATATTAATAACACTGCCCAATGCAAATTAACGTAATTCACTTATTTTCCCAGGCTATAGCGTAAATAGCGTTACAACTGTTGAGTTGAGTAATGTAAATTTAGAAATGGATCCCTTTTAATAGGATTGACCAAATCCCCACAATCTCCTCGACTGGGTCAAAAACGTCAAGTGAAATGTACAATTATGTAGTAGTTTGTTGGGGTAATATTTGTATTCATTGAAAGCAGCAAGTTGATGTATATGGAGAATATAGGCAGCATAGAAATTTTAACACTTTACTCCTATAGCCGGTCGTTAACTGTTTAGCGTTAACAGGGCTGAAAAATGCACTCTTCTTTTGGTCTCAAGCTTCCAAAAGAATAGCCTTGTATTCGAAAGGCCCTCATAAGTCGTATTATGCAAGAAGTTGAAATTCACATTCACAATCCCACATATTAAAAAATGAAAATTCTATCGATAACGAGTTTTGGAGAGGTGGATGGAATCTGCTATATTTTTTTCTTCAGCACAATATTCATTTTGCGCATGACCCCTGTGGCCTGTGCACATACGCAGCATGTGAGATATTGTATTTACAAAGGACCGAGATTAATCCTCCTTTGCCTTGTTTTTCTGTTTTTTCGCAGACCTACCTACCAAGGTGACAGCCGACCGAGATCAAGCAAACGACAGGAAAGTTAGATTTGAGTCCGGTTTGGGAACGATCAGAGACCTATTACCGAGTGTGGGACTGTGCAGTTCAATTGAAATTCTGGCCCCGGCGACTTTGCCACACTGTCGGCTGTGGAGATCTTCAAGCTGGCTATTTTTGTCAACTCAGTGATGGGGCATGCTCGTCGATGAGACTAATCGCTAAGTGCGCAGCAAAACAATACCGGGAATCAAATCTGGTCAACACCTCCTGGCACCCAACCAACATGTCCAGAAATGATGGCATTTGGGCACTTCTCATTGCTATATGGGCATAAACAAATCCTCCTCAATACAAGATGTACGTTGGTCAACATCTGAAGTTCTTCGCATCCCATTCTACCTGTCGATCATGCATCCCGAAATCGGTTCCAGTTCAATTCTTCGGTTCCTTCCACATCTCCAAATAACCAAATTCCTCGTAGAGCCTTGGCTAAAACGGGACAAACTTTCCAAAGTTCGGCCCTTGATAGAAGTCCTCGTCCAGAAGCTTCTCTCAACCTGTATAACCCTGCGCAGAATCTGTACTCCAGACGAGAGTATGTTGAAATTCAAGGACGATTAAGTTTTGTTCAGTACATGCGCTCAACAAACTTCTATCAAACGGGGTATTAAAAGCCTTCTCCCTGAACGAGTCCAAAACAGGCTACACGTGTGCTTGAAGAGCGCTGGTACACACAGGAGCCGACGACACCCACACTGTTTATGATGCAGGACGTAGATTTCAAGTCATCAGACTGCCATCCGCCAAACCTTCCAACAGTTGCAAGTGAAAAGTCGTCATTGATCTGGTCCATGGACTTAAGAATAAGGGACACGTAATATATTGTGATAATTACTATACTAGCCCACCTGTAGC
>CM055823.1:34041857-34075817 GCA_029582265.1 Zoroaster sp. YZ-2022
AAAAATAGAAACTGGTTTTTGATTAACTACTGTACCAATTCCAATTAGTGGTAGGCCTTCATGCGGCAAATTATCTTTAATCATGCTCATTTAAGCCTTGCACAACGGCAGTTCAGAAAAACATTTAACTAATTCGTTCAAAGACAGAGAAATCAGCGTTCTCAACTGGGTTTATATTGGCCGCATGACAGTTTGTAGAGATGACACTGACCGGTTCTTGGCGCGAAGTCGAAGGTGTAACACAGATCATGGTCGATGCAGTAAACGGCGCACAATATGAGATTTTTAGCTACCACCGTTGAAAGTGGGTCGGGGTTTCCGATTAAGCTTCCGCTGTACAGTCTGCTGTAGAATGCTGACTTCCATGGAGCTGGAGCAACATCTGAAAGAGACAATAATAATACAAAATGAATAATAATACCAAGTGAAGTTTTGCAGGAAATGACAGATTAAACCATTTGATAAAACATGGCCAAACAGATGAACGGATGGATGGGCAGTGCAGCTAGGTCAGGCAGCAAAATACATGCAGTCTGCTTAGATTTAGACCAAGTTATTAATTAAAATTTACCGACAACGCCGTCGATAGAGGGCGCTACAAAGATAGGTAGTTGCATACACAAATTCCAGGGAAAGTTCGAGTGCCAACTATAGACAAAATTGTGAATCACCTTCTGTCAATACGCATGCTCGGTCCATTAACGCTCGCACGACCTTTGTCGAAAATCAACAAATTAATCATCAATGGTTTCCGGTCCTGCTTTTAAAAAGTTTGTGTGGACAAAGCAAACATGAGACAGCAGGCTATAGTCGGACCTATAAACAGTCGGATCAAGTCAGTCAATATTATAAATAGTTCAACCACCTCCTCCCCCACTAACCCCCTAGTGAAGTTCAAAACATCCAACACGCGCCATACTACATTATTCAAGTTGTTTATTTATACATCTAAAGTGTATATATCGCCAACTTTGAGTGCCGGTAGTTCGAAAATAAAGGTTTTTAATGTGACTAGACGAGACATACAGCTGGACGTTTTGTCGAATTATACGTAGACGGAGAAATGAACGTCTTTTTACCGTCATGTTTGGTACATTCTCCGGCTGTGTACTCTTCCAGGGTCACCTCAGCAATTTGCAGTATAGCTTGTTGAACATTAGGGCTTGACTTATCTATATCCAAGCTTATGTACCGGGCTCTAACTGGTGGATCACACAAGAATTCAATCACTGCTCCGTCAATGGACTGTGCCTCTGTGGCTGGTGAACCGCATTGTTGATTATCCGAGTAGTTTGAGCTCTTCCCAGCTCGCACTTTTGCAGCGATGAAACGATATCCTTTAAAAAAGAAACAAGAGAATTCAGTGGCATAAAGTTGATTTCAACGACCGTTAAGTAAAATGGTATCAATTTCAAACGTAGATTTTTTTTAAATTATGCCCTAAAGCAAGTTGGTGGGGGGGGGGGGGGGGGTCTGTATGGATTACCCCTTGACAGGTGGCGGATTCATAAATGAAATGGGAGAAACTGACATTGTAAAAAATATCTCTTGATTCTTAGAAAGGTTTGAACGACTTTTCAGACATCAGACATGTTACCAATGCTGTAAAATCCCTTAAAAATATTATTGTAACATGACTTTTCTAACTGTTCAAAAATCACGAATAATTATGTCTTTTACTTACATAGGATATAGACTTATGGTTGGATATAGACTTATGGTTGCATATAGACTTATGGTTGCATATAGACTTATGGTTGCATATAGACTTATGGTTGCATATAGACTTATGGTTGCATATAGACTTATGGTTGCATATAGACTTATGGTTGCATATAGACTTATGGCTTATAGACTTATATAGACTTATGGTTGCATATAGACTTATGGTTGGATATAGACTTATGGTTGGATATAGACTTATGGTTGACATAGACTTATGGTTGCATATAGACTTATGGTTGCATATAGACTTATGGTTTATATAGACTTATGGTTGGATATAGACTTATGGTTGCATATAGACTTATGGTTTGCATATAGACTTATGGTTGCATATAGACTTATGGTTGCATATAGACTAATGGATGCAAATAGACTTATTTATGCATATATACTTATGATTGCAGATAGACTTATGGTTGCATATAGACTTATGGTTGCATATAGACTTATGGTTGCATATAGACTTATGGTTGCATATAGACTTATGGTTGGATATAGACTTATGGTTGCATATAGACTTATGGTTGCATATAGACTTATGGTTGCATATAGACTTATGGTTGCATATAGACTTATGGTTGCATATAGACTTATGGTTGCATATAGACTTATGGTTTGCATATAGACTTATGGTTTGCATATATAGACTTATGGTTGGATATAGACTTATGGTTTGCATATAGACTTATGGTTGCATATAGACATATGGTTGCATATAGACGTATGGTTGGATATAGACTTATGGTTGCATATAGACTTATGGTTGCATATAGACTTATAGTTTGCATATAGACGTATGGTTGGATATAGACGTATGGTTGCATATATAGACTTATGGTTGCATATAGACTTATGGTTGCATATAGACTTATGGTTGGATATAGACTTATGGTTGCATATAGACTTATGGTTGGATATAGACTTATGGTTGCATATAGACTTATGGTTGGATATAGACTTATGGTTGCATATAGACTTATGGTTGGATATAGACTTATGGTTGCATATACACTTATGGTTGGATATAGACTTATGGTTGCACATAGACTCATGGTTGCATATAGACTCATGCTTGCATATAGACTCATGGTTGCATATAGACTCATGGTTGCACATAGACTTATGGTTGCATATAGACTTATGGTTGGATATAGACTTATGGTTGCATATAGACTTATGGTTGCATATAGACTTATGGTTGCATATAGACTTATGGTTGCATATAGACTTATGGTTGCATATAGACTTATGGTTGCATATAGACTTATGGTTGCATATAGACTTATGGTTGCATATAGACTTATGGTTGCATATAGACTTATGGTTGCATATAGACTTATGGTTGCATATAGACTTATGGTTGCATATAGACTTATGGTTGCATATAGACTTATGGTTGCATATAGACTTATGGTTGCATATAGACTTATGGTTGCATATAGACTTATGGTTGCATATAGACTTATGGTTGCATATAGACTTATGGTTGCATATAGACTTATGGTTGCATATAGACTTATGGTTGCATATAGACTTATGGTTGCATATAGACTTATGGTTGCATATAGACTTATGTTATGGTTGCATATAGACTTATGGTTGCATATAGACTTATGGTTGCATATAGACTTATGGTTGCATATAAACTTATGGTTGGGTATAGACTATTGTATGCATATAGAGTTATGGTTGCTTTTAGACGTATGGTTGAATATAGACTTATGGTTGCATATAGACGTATGGTTGCATATAGACGTATGGGGTTGCATAGACTTGTGGTTGCATATAGACGTATGGTTGCATATAGACTTATGGTTGCATATAGACTTATATATAGACTTATGGTTGCATATAGACTTATGGTTGCATATAGACTTATGGTTGCATATAGACTTATGGTTGCATATAGACTTATGGTTGCATAGACTTATGGTTGCATATAGACTTATGGTTGGATATAGACTTATGGTTGGATATAGACTTATGGTTGCATATAGACTTATGGTTGCATATAGACTTATGGTTGCATATAGACTTATGGTTGCATATAGACTTATGGTTGCATATAGACTTATGGTTGGATATAAACTTATGGTTGCATATAGACTTATGGTTGCATATAGACTTATGGTTGGATATAGACTTATGGTTGCACATAGACTTATGGTTGCATATAGACTCATGGTTGGATATAGACTTATGGTTGCATATAGACTTATGGTTGGATATAGACTTATGGTTGGATATAGACTTATGGTTGGATATAGACTTATGGTTGGATATAGACTTATGGTTGGATATAGACTTATGGTTGCATATAGACTTATGGTTGCATATAGACTTATGGTTGCATATAGACTTATGGTTGGATATAGACTTATGGTTGCATATAGACTTATGGTTGGATATAGACTTATGGTTGCATATAGACTTATGGTTGGATATAGACTTATGGTTGCATATAGACTTATGGTTGCATATAGACTCATGGTTGCATATAGACTTATGGTTGCATATAGACTCATGGTTGCATATAGACTCATGGTTGCATATAGACTTATGGTTGGATATAGACTTATGGTTGCATATAGACTTATGGTTGGATATAGACTTATGGTTGCATATAGACTTATGGTTGGATATAGACTTATGGTTGCATATAGACTTATGGTTGCATATAGACTTATGGTTGCATATAGACTTATGGTTGCATATAGACTTATGGTTGCATATAGACTTATGGTTGCATATAGACTGATGGTTGCATATAGACTCATGGTTGCATATAGACTTATGGTTGCATATAGACTGATGGTTGCATATAGACTTATGGTTGCATATAGACTTATGGTTGCATATAGACTTATGGTTGCATATAGACGTATGGTTGCATATAGACTTATGGTTGCATATAGACTTATGGTTGCATATAGACGTATGGTTGCATATAGACTTATGGTTGCATATAGACTTATGGTTGCATATAGACTTATGGTTGCATATAGACTTATGGTTGCATATAGACTTATGGTTGCATATAGACTTATGGTTGCATATAGACTTATGGTTGCATATAGACTTATGGTTGCATATAGACTTATGGTTGCATATAGACTTATGGTTGCATATAGACTTATGGTTGCATATAGACTTATGGTTGCATATAGACTTATGGTTGGATATAGACTTATGGTTGCATATAGACTTATGGTTGCATATAATAATAATAATAATAATGTATAGATTTATATAGCGCACGTATCCACCAACTAAGTGGCGCTCAAGGCGCATTATATTATTATCCCTGCTCATAAGGCTCATAAGGCTCATAAATCATTCCTGAAACCATCTCAGACTTATGGTTGGATATAGACTTATGGTTGCATATAGACTTATGGTTGCATATAGACTTATGGTTGCATATAGACTTATGGTTGCATATAGACTCATGGTTGCATATAGACTCATGGTTGCATATAGACTCATGGTTGGATATAGACTTATGGTTGCATATAGACTTATGGTTGGATATAGACTTATGGTTGCATATAGACTTATGGTTGGATATAGACTTATGGTTGCATATAGACTTATGGTTGCATATAGACTTATGGTTGGATATAGACTTATGGTTGCATATAGACTTATGGTTGCATATAGACTTATGGTAGCATATAGACTTATGGTTGCATATAGACTTATGGTTGCATATAGACTTATGGTTGGATATAGACTTATGGTTGCATATAGACTTATGGTTGCATATAGACTTATGGTTGCATATAGACTTATGGTTGCATATAAGTCCGTTATTTAAAAGTATTTATTTAAAAGTGGAAATTCCGTGCTCATAGCCGATTTTACCTTTGAAAATGTTTTAGAATTTTATTTCAAATCCGTATACAATAGCGCAAAAATGAAATGGCATATTCAGCTATATTTACCACAACAACTGGTTTTTCTGAGTGTGACGGTTACTTTTCCCAAGCAGTGTTCGCTACTCAAGTCCAATCGCCACCATGGATGTAGATCACCTGGAACTATTGCGACAAATAAATGACGAAGTTTTAAATGCATATTGCACCTTCATGATAACGTCGTAACGATTATGTGAAGAGGCTGGTGGCGACGGTGATGTAAGAAAGATGGAGATTATTATGATTCATGTAACAAAGATGGAGATTATTATGATTCATGTAACAAAGATGGAGATTATTGGGATTCATATAACAAAGATGGAGATTATTGTGATTCATGTAACAAAGACGGAGATTACTGGGATTCATGTGGAGGCGGAGGAAGATCAAATATGTTATAAACATCAGGAGATAAAGTCAGGCCATTACGCATGATCAGGGCATTTTCTTTGGGATGTGGAAGCCAATTTGCTGATATCAGTGACAAACGTTTTTTGTGGGTAAATTTACCGAGACATCACTAATGTGACCAGACAAATGTACATTGTTTTCCCCCAAAAATGGACAATCTCTAAAGTCGTTCGACGGGCGGGTGAGGGTAAGGGGGACTACCTCTTGAAGCCTAAGCTCTTTTCGTAAGTAAAATACAATGTATTACAAAGTAAAAACAACTGATAACAAACAACTCGGAAAATCTTCAGTGCTTAGAAACACGATACATTGCAGTCTGAAAACCCATAGCTCTAGGTTTGCCGACTTTATAAATTTATTCTGGACCAACCCTTGTTCTATACAGTGTGTCTCAAAAACAAATGCAAAAAAAAATTAACGGAATGCCAGACGTAGAATGAGTAACCAAACATAGATAATATAGGTATGGTTTGAAAGATACACCTTTCCACTTTAAAATCTAAAAACGTCCAAATCTAATAATTTTTGACAGAGTTATGAGTACTTTTCCAAGAGAGGTCAAATTGACGATGGGACCAAGTTTTTAAATGCAGTGATAATCGATTTTGTTTAGATGTGCAAGTGTTGCAATGTGGATGAACTGTTGATGATTACATCCCTCCCCCCTCAACATGCCCTCCCTCTCGCTCGATACACAGGCGACATCGTCTCTCCATGTCTCCCATCGCTCTCCTAACAACATCTGGAGTCTGCCGCAGGACAATCTCAGCTGTTATTCTGTCACGGAGAGTCTGCAGGTCCGGAGGGGGAGTCGTGTACACCTTGGATTTCAAGTATCCCCAGAGGTAGAAATCACACGGTGTGAGGTCTGGAGATCTCGGTGGCCATTCATGCACATGATTCAACGCTATGACACGGTCTCCGAACGCTTCATGAAGGCGGTCTCGGACAGCCAGTAGATGAGCCGGAGCGCCGTCTTGAGCACACTTTTCTTGGTATCAGTTTGTAAACATGTTTACTATAGCTGAACGCACATGTCCAATTCCTAAACATCAATTTTCAATGGCTAAACACTATCCGTCCTCATGCTAAAAATGTTTAGCATGTAAACATGTTTACAAACTGATAGCAAGAAAGTGTTTACTCGCTAAACACATTTTGTAGGCCAGGCAATTATCCACACAGAGGCAATTAGGCTACCTTTGTCCGAATGCCTAAAATTGAAAACTTGGTCCCATCGTCAATTTGACCTCTCTTGGAAAAGTACTCATAACTCTGTGAAAAATTTTCAGATTTGGACGTTTGATGTCTCATTTTAAAGTGGAAAGGTGTATCTTTCAAACCATACCTATATTATCTATGCTGCTTACTCATTCTACGTCTGGCATTCCGTTAACGTTTGTTTGCATTTTTTTTGGAGACACACTGTATATTACCTTTGATGCTTCATTTGCCGACTGAGGCTCTAAATGTCGACTGAGACAAATTATCGGGTGTGTCACACCCCCCCCCCACACACACACACACACACACACACACACACACACCTGCTCTGATATTGTGGGAGTATTATATCCCCACACCTCGAGGTTATCATGGTGATTGTTGATGTCATTTTGGTGGAAGTGGTGACGGTGATGGCGGCGGTGGTGATAGTGTTGGATGTTGATGATGGTGATGATTGAGGTTGTAGTTTTGGATGGTTTGTCGTTGTGTGGTGTTGCTGGTGATAGTGGTGATGATGGTGGAGATTGGGAGAATATATGACCCCCATCTCTCGGGATTATGGTGATTGCTGACGTAATGTTGTTGTTGGTGCTGATGGTGGTGGAGGTGATGGAGGTGGAGGTGATAGATTGCGGTAGTTGGTGGTCAGGATTGCGGTGGTTATGGTGTAACTGGTTTGTCGTGGTTGTATTGCTGGTGATGATGGTGGTGGTAGTGGTGTTGCTGGTGATAGTGGTGGTGGTAGTGGTGTTGCTGGTGATAGTGGTGGTGGTGGAGATGGCAGTTGTAATTATGGTAATTGTAGTGGTGTAATACTGGTGTTGTTTCAGATTTGTGATGGTGCCAGTAAGGTAGAAGTGTCATACCCTTTACCCACATAATATAAAACGATATTTGGTGACTTACGGGTGTGCGTGTACGTATCCACGTTGCCGTCAACAGCGATCGAAGCAAGGTAACGATCAACTCTATTTGAGCTTTGAGATGTTGGTTTTCCAATGATAGATACAGCTTTTCGAAAATAAAAAGAGGGGTGTCATAATTGTAAGATGAAGAGAAACAAGTAATAGTAAAATTAAATTATTACATCGAGAATGGGGAGGAAGAGGGGGTTAAGGAGTCGAAGAGTGGGAAGAGGTCAGGTCAGCGGATCGAGGAGGAAATGAAAAAATACAGGTGTAAGAGATAATGACGGGGCGGATTTGTATAAAGCGCCAAATTGCCAAAGGACACAAAGCGCTATAACAAAGAAAGGAAAAAGGAAAGAAGACAAAAGAAAGAGGGACAACCAACTATGATTTGGGGAAAAGATAGATCTTGAGAGACTTTTTGAAGAACAAAACACCGTTCGAATCTCTGATGAGGATGGGTAACAAAGCAACCAAAATGTGTTTCTTTTCTAAATATCAGTATAAAGTATTCTACGTCTAAACAAATAGTCACTGGTCTCACGAAGTGACACAAACTTGCCTACTAGACAAAATTTGAAGAAAACGACGTTTGACGTTAGTCTCTTTTTGAAACACAGCTTTCTTCATCAAAAATGAATATTTTTTAATTGTTGTCACTTTGTGGTCTAGAGAGAACTGTCAAATTATGGAAATATGTTGTTTTGGACTCTCTGACGTTTTATAATTACTATTAAAAAGCAATTAACCGCTGAAAACACTATAATGGTTGTATTAGTTCGTGAAAACGAAAACTGTACAAAAAAATCTGGTTTGCGTTTTCACGAAGTGACACGCAGTTACGTATTTACTTCGTAAAGTTTGTGTCACTTCGTGAAAACGTTTTATTCTGTCGGCCGCGGCGTTCACAGTGTATTGTCTATGGTGAATTGACTTAGTGTCAGTTCGTGAAATCGCAAATCTTCACTTTCTCACAAGTTTAGTTTTTCCTAATTAGTCAAACTAAGAAAATAGCACACATACAGCTTCAAAACTTCGTGACATTGTAGCTTCTGATGAATATCGCTAAATAAGTAATTAAAAAAATAATAATAATAATAATAATAATAAATAAATAAATAAATAATTAAATAATTTTAAAAAATAATAATAACTAGAGCTAATGTGCTTCACGAAGCACGAATATCAGCCCTATAAACTAAATTTAAAATGTAAAAACGACATTTTTATATTTTTTTTTACAAAATTACCACTGCTGACCAATAGGTGACCACTGGCCAAAATATGTGTATTGGACCAAGTTAGGATGCAACCGGCTAAAGAATGTGGGAGAAGAAGCATTTTGTAAAGATTGATTAAATGACCACTACTGACCACTAGATGACCATCGGCCAAACTTTATGAAAATCCCCAGATAGATGAAATACATTGAAAATGTGAAAACGACATTTTAATTTTAAAAAAATAAAATGACCACTGCTGACCGATAGGTGACCACTGGCCAAAATCTGTGTATTCGAGCAATGAAGCATTGGACCAAGTTAGGCTGCAATCGGCTGAAGAATGTGGTAGAAGAAGCTATTTGTAAATATTGATTATAATTAAATGACCACAACTGACCACTAGATGACCATCGGCCAAACTTTATGAAAATCCCCAGATAGATGAAATACATTTAAAATGTGAATAAGACATTTTTGTATTTTTTCATAAAATTACCACTGCTGACCGATAAGTGACCACTGGCCGAAATCTGTGTGCACCCCAAATGGGACTCGAGTCAATGAAGCATTGGACCAAGTTAGGCTGCAATCGGCTAAAGAATGTGGGAGAAGAAGCATTTTGTAAATATTCATGAAATGACCACTGCTGACCGATAGGTGACCACTGGCCGAAATCTGTGTACACCCCATATGTAGCATAGGTTAGTGGTGCATATGTCCAAGTTTGGCCGCAATAGGCCACAAAATGTGGGAGAAGAAGCATTTTGTAAATATTCAGTAAATGACCACTAATGACCACTGGGTGACCATTGGCCGAAATATATGAACATGCCTCGATGGCGCATTTATTCCTCCATGGTTTGACAAAGTTTGTTTGAAATCGGCCGAATAGTTTTAGAGTTATGGCCAATTTTATTTTAGTCACGTGACCGTTTGACCGAAGAAAGAAAGAACTAGAGCTAATGTGCTTCACGAAGCACGAATATCAGCCCTATAAACTAAATTTAAAATGTAAAAACGACATTTTTATATTTTTTTTACAAAATGACCACTGCTGACCAATAGGTGACCACTGGCCAAAATCTGTGTATTCGAGCCAATGAAGCATTGGACCTAGTCAGGTTATCGGCTAAAGAATGTGGGATAAGAAGCATTTTGTAAATATTGATTAAATGACCACTACTGACCACTAGATGACCATCGGCCAAACTTTATGAAAATCCCCAGATAGATGAAATACATTTAAAATGTGAATAAGACATTTTTGTATTTTTTCATAAAATGACCACTGCTGACCGATAGGTGACCACTGGCCGAAATCTGTGTACACCCCCATATGTAGCACAGGGTAATGGTGCATCTGTCCAAGTTAGGCCGCAATAGGCCACAAAATGTGGGAGAAGAAGCATTTTGTAAATATTCATGAAATGACCATTACTGACCACCAGATGACCATTGGCCAAATTTTATGACCATCCTTATATAGGGCAGGTGTCAAGGTTTAATTTGACCAAGTTTGTTTAAAATCGGCCAAATAGTTTAGGAGTTATGCCCATTTTTATTTTGGTCACGTGACCGTTTGCCCGAAGAAAGAAAGAAAGAAAGAAAGAAAGAAAGAAAGAAAGAAAGAAGTTGTAGCATTACAATATATCAGCCTGCTTCGCAGGGCTGATATAACTAGAGCTAATGTGCTTCACGAAGCACGAATATCAGCCCTATAAACTAAATTTAAAATGTAAAAACGACATTTTTATATTTTTTTACAAAATGACCACTGCTGACCAATAGGTGACCACTGGCCAAAATCTGTGTATTCGAGCCAATGAAGCATTGGACCAAGTTAGGCCGCAATCGGATAAAGAATGTGGGAGAAGAAGCATTTTGTAAATATTGATTAAATGACTACTACTGACCACTAGATGACCATCGGCCAAACTTTATGAAAATCCCCAGATAGATGAAATACATTGAAAATGTGAAAACGACATTTAATTTTTTTTCTCATAAAACGACCACTGCTGACCGATAGGTGACCACTGGGCAAAAATCTGTGTATTCGAGCCAATGAAGCATTGGACCAAGTTAGGCTGCAATCGGCTAAAGAATGTGGTAGAAGAAGCTATTTGTAAATATTGATTATAATTAAATGACCACTACTGACCACTAGATGACCATCGGCCAAACTTTATGAAAATCCCCAGATAGATGAAATACATTTAAAATGTGAATAAGACATTTTTGTATTTTTTCATAAAATGACCACTGCTGACCGATAGGTGACCACTGGCCGAAATCTGTGTACACCCCATATGTAGCACATGTTAATGGTGCATCTGTCCTAGTTTGGCCGCAATAGGCCACAAAATGTGGGAGAAGAAGCATTTTGAAAATATTCAGTAAATGACCACTACTGACCACTGGGTGACCGTTGGCCGAAATTTATGAACATGCCTCGATGGCGCATTTATTCCTCCATGATTTGACAAAGTTTGTTTGAAATCGGCCGAATAGTTTTAGAGTTATGGCCATTTTTATTTTAGTCACGTGACCGTTTGACCGAAGAAAGAAAGAAAGAAAGAAAGAAAGAAAGAAAGAAAGAAAGAAAGAATTTGTGCATTACAATATATCAGCCTGCTTCGCAGGGCTGATATAACTAGAGCTAATGTGCTTCACGAAGCACGAATATCAGCCCTATAAACTAAATTTAAAATGTAAAAACGACATTTTTAAATATTTTTTACAAAATGACCACTGCTGACCAATAGGTGACCACTGGCCAAAATATGTGTATTCGAGCCAATGAAGCATTGGACCTAGTCAGGTTGCAATCGGCTAAAGAATGTGGGAGAAGAAGCATTTTGTAAATATTGATTAAATGACCACTACTGACCACTAGATGACCATCGGCCAAACTTTATGAAAATCCCCAGATAGATGAAATACATTGAAAATGTGAAAACGACATTTAAAAAAAAAAAAAAATGACCACTGCTGACCGATAGGTGACCACTGGCCAAAATCTGTATTCGAGCAATGAAGAATTGGACCAAGTTAGGCTGCAATCGGCTGAAGAATGTGGTAGAAGAAGCTATTTGTAAATATTGATTATAATTCAATGACCACAACTGACCACTAGATGACCATCGGCCAAACTTTATGAAAATCCCCAGATAGATGAAATACATTTAAAATGTGAATAAGACATTTTTGTATTTTTTCATAAAATGACCACTGCTGACCGATAGATGACCACTGGCCGAAATCTGTGTACACCCCATATGTAGCACAGCGTAATGGTGCATCTGTCCAAGTTTGGCCGCAATAGGCCACAAAATGTGGGAGAAGAAGCATTTTGTAAATATTCATGAAATGACCACTACTGACCACCAGATGACCATTGGCCAAATTTTATGACCATCCTTATATAGGGCAGGTGTCAAGGTTTAATTTGACCAAGTTTGTTTAAAATCGGCCAAATAGTTTAGGAGTTATGCCCATTTTTATTTTGGTCACGTGACCGTTTGCCCGAAGAAAGAAAGAACTAGAGCTAATGTGCTTCACGAAGCACGAATATCAGCCCTATAAACTAAATTTAAAATGTAAAAACGAAATTTTTATATTTTTTTAAACAAAATTACCACTGCTGACCAATAGGTGACCACTGGCCAAAATATGTGTATTCGAGCCAATGAAGCATTGGACCTAGTCAGGTTGCAATCAGCTAAAGAATGTGGGAGAAGAAGCATTTTGTAAATATTGATTAAATGACCACTACTGACCACTAGATGACCATCGGCCAAACTTTATGAAAATCCCCAGATAGATGAAATACATTGAAAATGTGAAAACGACATTTTAATTTTTTTAAATAAAATGACCACTGCTGACCGATAGGTGACCACTGGCCCAAATCTGTGTATTCGAGCAATGAAGCATTGGACCAAGTTAGGCTGCAATCGGCTGAAGAATGTGGTAGAAGAAGCTATTTGTAAATATTGATTATAATTAAATGACCACTACTGACCACTAGATGACCATCGGCCAAACTTTATTAAAATCCCCAGATAGATGAAATACATTTAAAATGTGAAAAAGACCTTTTTAATTTTTTTTCATAAAATGACCACTGCTGACCGATAAGTGACCACTGGCCGAAATCTGTGTACACCCCAAATGGTACTCGAGTCAATGAAGCATTGGATCAAGTTAGGCTGCAATCGGCTAAAGAATGTCGGAGAAGTAGCATTTTGTAAATATTCATGAAATGACCACTACTGACCACCAGATGACCATTGGCCAAATTTTATGACCATCTCTAGATAGGGCGGGTATCAAGGTTTAATTTGACCAAGTTTGTTTAAAATCGGCCGAATAGTTTAGGAGTTATGGCCATTTTTATTTTGGTCACGTGACCGTTTGCAGAAAGAAAGAACTAGAGCTAATAAGCCACAAAGCACGAATATCAGCCCTATAAACTAAATTTAAAAATGTAAAACGACATTTTTATATTTTTTACAAAATGACCACTGCTGACCAATAGGTGACCACTGGCCAAAATCTGTGTATTCGAGCCAATGAAGCATTGGACCAAGTTAGGCTGCAATCGGCTAAAGAATGTGGGAGAAGAAGCATTTTGTAAATATTGATTAAATGACTACTACTGACCACTAGATGACCATCGGCCAAACTTTATGAAAATCCCCAGATAGATGAAATACATTGAAAATGTGAAAACGAAATTTTAATTTTTTTGTATAAAAATTAAAATGACCACTGCTGACCGATACGTGACCACTGGCCAAAATCTGTGTATTCGAGCCAATGAAGCATTGGACAAAGTTAGGCTGCAATCGGCTGAAGAATGTGGTAGAAGAAGCCATTTGTAAATATTGATTATAATTAAATGACCACTACTGACCACTAGATGACCATCGGCCAAACTTTATTAAAATCCCCAGATAGATGAAATACATTTAAAATGTGAAAAAGACCATTTTAATTTTTTTTCATAAAATGACCACTGCTGACCGATAAGTGACCACTGGCCGAAATCTGTGTACACCCCAAATGGTACTCGAGTCAATGAAGCATTGGACCAAGTTAGGCTGCAATCGGCTAAAGAATGTGGGAGAAGTAGCATTTTGTAAATATTCATGAAATGACCACTACTGACCACCAGATGACCATTGGCCAAATTTTATGACCATCTCTAGATAGGGCGGGTATCAAGGTTTAATTTGACCAAGTTTGTTTAAAATCGGCCGAACAGTTTAGGAGTTATGGCCATTTTTATTTTGGTCACGTGACCGTTTGCCCGAAGAAAGAAAGAAAGAAAGAAAGAAAGAAAGAAAGAAAGAAAGAAAGAAAGAAAGAAAGAAGTTGTAGCATTACAATATATCAGCCTGCTTCGCAGGGCTGATATAACTATATTAAAACTTCACGAAGCACGAATATCAGCCCTATAAACTAAATTTAAAATGTAAAAACGACATTTTTATATTTTTTTACAAAATGACCACTGCTGACCAATAGGTGACCACTGGCCAAAATCTGTGTATTCGAGCCAATGAAGCATTGGACCTAGTCAGGTTGCAATCGGCTAAAGAATGTGGGAGAAGAAGCATTTTGTAAATATTGATTAAATGACCACTACTGACCACTAGATGACCATCGGCCAAACTTTATGAAAATCCCCAGATAGATGAAATACATTGAAAATGTGAAAACGAATTTTTTTTTAAAAATAAAATGACCACTGCTGACCGATAGGTGACCACTGGCCAAAATCTGTGTATTCGAGCAATGAAGCATTGGACCAAGTTAGGCTGCAATCGGCTGAAGAATGTGGTAGAAGAAGCTATTTGTAAATATTGATTATAATTAAATGACCACAACTGACCACTAGATGACCATCGGCCAAACTTTATGAAAATCCCCAGATAGATGAAATACATTTAAAATGTGAATAAGACATTTTTGTATTTTTTCATAAAATGACCACTGCTGACCGATAAGTGACCACTGGCCGAAATCTGTGTGCACCCCAAATGGGACTCGAGTCAATGAAGCATTGGACCAAGTTAGGCTGCAATCGGCTAAAGAATGTGGGAGAAGAAGCATTTTGTAAATATTCATGAAATGACCACTGCTGACCGATAGGTGACAACTGGCCGAAATCTGTGTACACCCCATATGTAGCACAGGTTAATGGTGCATCTGTCCAAGTTTGGCCGCAATAGGCCACAAAATGTGGGAGAAGAAGCATTTTGTAAATATTCAGTAAATGACCACTACTGACCACTGGCCGAAATTTATGAACATGCCTCGATGGCGCATTTATTCCTCCATGATTTGACAAAGTTTCTTTGAAATCGGCCGAATAGTTTTAGAGTTATGGCCATTTTTATTTTAGTCACGTGACCGTTTGGAAGAAAGAAAGAACTAGAGCTAATGTGCTTCACGAAGCACGAATATCAGCCCTATAAACTTAATTTAAAATGTAAAAACGACATTTTTATTTTTTTTATACAAAATTACCACTGCTGACCAATAGGTGACCACTGGCCAAAATATGTGTATTGGACCACGTTAGGCTGCAATCGGCTGAAGAATGTGGTAGAAGAAGCTATTTGTAAATGTTGATTATAATTAAATGACCACAACTGACCACTAGATGACCATCGGCCAAACTTTATGAAAATCCCCAGATAGATGAAATACATTTAAAATGTGAATAAGACATTTTTGTGTTTTTTCATAAAATGACCACTGCTGACCGATACGTGACCACTGGCCGAAATCTGTGTGCACCCCAAATGGGACTCGAGTCAATGAAGCATTGGACCAAGTTAGGCTGCAATCGGCTAAAGAATGTGGGAGAAGAAGCATTTTGTAAATATTCATGAAATGACCACTGCTGACCGATAGGTGACCACTGGCCGAAATCTGTGTACACCCCATATGTAGCACAGGTTAATGGTGCATATGTCCAAGTTTGGCCGCAATAGGCCACAAAATGTGGGAGAAGAAGCATTTTGTAAATATTCAGTAAATGACCACTACTGACCACTGGGTGACAATTGGCCGAAATTTATGAACATGCCTCGATGGCGCATTTATTCCTCCATGATTTGACAAAGTTTGTTTGAAATCGGCCGAATAGTTTTAGAGTTATGGCCATTTTTATTTTAGTCACGTGACCGTTTGACCGAAGAAAGAAAAATAATATTTTTTGCATTACAATATATCAGCCTGCTTCGCAGGGCTGATATAACTAGAGCTAATGTGCTTCACGAAGCCGAATATCAGCCCTATAAACTAAATTTAAAATGTAAAAACGACATTTTTATATTTTTTTACAAAATGACCACTGCTGACCAATAGGTGACCACTGGCCAAAATCTGTGTATTCGAGCCAATGAAGCATTGGACCTAGTCAGGTTATCGGCTAAAGAATGTGGGAGAATAATAATAATAACTAGAGCTAATGTGCTTCACGAAGCACGAATATCAGCCCTATAAACTAAATTTAAAATGTAAAAACGACATTTTTATATTTTTTTACAAAATTACCACTGCTGACCAATAGGTGACCGCTGGCCAAAATCTGTGTATTCGAGCCAATGAAGCATTGGACCAAGTTAGGCTGCAATCGGCTAAAGAATGTGGGAGAAGAAGCATTTTGTAAATATTGATTAAATGACTACTACTGACCACTAGATGACCATCGGCCAAACTTTATGAAAATCCCCAGATAGATGAAATACATTGAAAATGTGAAAACGACATTTTAATTTTTTAATAAAATTAAATGACCACTGCTGACCGATACGTGACCACTGGCCAAAATCTGTGTATTCGAGCCAATGAAGCATTGGACAAAGTTAGGCTGCAATCGGCTGAAGAATGTGCTAGAAGAAGCTATTTGTAAATATTGATTATAATTAAATGACCACTACTGACCACTAGATGACCATCGGCCAAACTTTATTAAAATCCCCAGATAGATGAAATACATTTAAAATGTGAAAAAGACCTTTTTTAAATTTTTTCATAAAATGACCACTGCTGACCGATAAGTGACCACTGGCCGAAATCTGTGTACACCCCAAATGGTACTCGAGTCAATGAAGCATTGGACCAAGTTAGGCTGCAATCGGCTAAAGAATGTGGGAGAAGTAGCATTTTGTAAATATTCATGAAATGACCACTACTGACCACCAGATGACCATTGGCCAAATTTTATGACCATCTCTAGATAGGGCGGGTATCAAGGTTTAATTTGACCAAGTTTGTTTAAAATCGGCCGAATAGTTTAGGAGTTATGGCCATTTTTATTTTGGTCACGTGACCGTTTGCCCGAAGAAAGAAAGAACTAGAGCTAATGTGCTTCATGAAGCACGAATATCAGCCCTATAATCTAAATTTAAAATGTAAAAACGACATTTTTATATTATTTTACAAAATGACCACTACTGACCACTAGATGACCATCGGCCAAACTTTATGAAAATCCCCAGATAGATGAAATACATTGAAAATGTGAAAACGACATTTTTAAAAAATAAAATGACCACTGCTGACCGATAGGTAACCACTGGCCAAAATCTGTGTATTCGAGCAATGAAGCATTGGACCAAGTTAGGCTGCAATCGGCTGAAGAATGTGGTAGAAGAAGCTATTTGTAAATATTGATTATAATTAAATGACCACAACTGACCACTAGATGACCATCGGCCAAACTTTATGAAAATCCCCAGATAGATGAAATACATTTAAAATGTGAATAAGACATTTTTATATTTTTTCATAAAATGACCACTGCTGACCGATAGGTGACCACTGGCCGAAATCTGTGTACACCCCATATGTAGCACAGGTTAATGGTGCATCTGTCCAAGTTTGGCCGCAATAGGCCACAAAATGTGGGAGAAGAAGCATTTTGTAAATATTCAGTAAATGACCACTACTGACCACTGGGTGACCGTTGGCCGAAATTTATGAACATGCCTCGATGGCGCATTTATTCCTCCATGATTTGACAAAGTTTGTTTGAAATCGGCGGAATAGTTTTAGAGTTATGGCCATTTTTATTTTAGTCACGTGACCGTTTGACCGAAGAAAGAAAGAACTAGAGCTAATGTGCTTCACGAAGCACGAATATCAGCCCTATAAACTAAATTTAAAATGTAAAAACGACATTTTTATATTTTTTTACAAAATGACCACTGCTGACCAATAGGTGACCACTGGCCAAAATCTGTGTATTCGAGCCAATGAAGCATTGGACCTAGTCAGGTTATCGGCTAAAGAATGTGGGAGAAGAAGCATTTTGTAAATATTGATTAAATGACCACTACTGACCACTAGATGACCATCGGCCAAACTTTATGAAAATCCCCAGATAGATGAAATACATTGAAAATGTGAAAACGAATTTTTGTTTATAAATAAAATGACCACTGCTGACCGATAGGTGACCACTGGCCAAAATCTGTGTATTCGAGCAATGAAGCATTGGACCAAGTTAGGCTGCAATCGGCTGAAGAATGTGGTAGAAGAAGCTATTTGTAAATATTGATTATAATTAAATGACCACAACTGACCAACAGATGACCATCGGCCAAACTTTATGAAAATCCCCAGATAGATGAAATACATTTAAAATGTGAATAAGACATTTTTGTATTTTTTCATAAAATGACCACTGCTGACCGATAGGTCACCACTGGCCGAAATCTGTGTACACCCCATATGTAGCACAGGGTAATGGTGCATCTGTCCAAGTTTGGCCGCAATAGGCCACAAAATGTGGGAGAAGAAGCATTTTGTAAATATTCATGAAATGACCACTACTGACCACCAGAGGACCATTGGCCAAATTTTATGACCATCCTTATATAGGGCAGGTGTCAAGCTTTAATTTGACCAAGTTTGTTTAAAATCGGCCAAATAGTTTAGGAGTTATGCCCATTTTTATTTTGGTCACGTGACCGTTTGCCCGAAGAAAGAAAGAAAGAAAGAAAGAAAGAAAGAAAGAACTAGAGCTAATGTGCTTCACGAAGCACGAATATCAGCCCTATAAACTAAATTTAAAATGTAAAAACGACATTTTTATATTTTTTTACAAAATGACCACTGCTGACCAATAGGTGACCACTGGCCAAAATCTGTGTATTCGAGCAATGAAGCATTGGACCAAGTTAGGCTGCAATCGGCTGAAGAATGTGGTAGAAGAAGCTATTTGTAAATATTGATTATAATTAAATAACCACAACTGACCAACAGATGACCATCGGCCAAACTTTATGAAAATCCCCAGATAGATGAAATACATTTAAAATGTGAATAAGAAATTTTTGTATTTTTTCATAAAATGACCACTGCTGACCGATAGGTGACCACTGGCCGAAATCTGTGTACACCCCATATGTAGCACAGTGTAATGGTGCATCTGTCCAAGTTTGGCCGCAATAGGCCACAAAATGTGGGAGAAGAAGCATTTTGTAAATATTCATGAAATGACCACTACTGACCACCAGATGACCATTGGCCAAATTTTATGACCATCCTTATATAGGGCAGGTGTCAAGGTTTAATTTGACCAAGTTTGTTTAAAATCGGCCAAATAGTTTAGGAGTTATGCCCATTTTTATTTTGGTCACGTGACCGTTTGCCCGAAGAAAGAAAGAAAGAAAGAAAGAAAGAAAGAAGTTGTAGCATTACAATATATCAGCCTGCTTCGCAGGGCTGATATAAAGAAAGAAAGAAAGAAAGAAAGAAAGAAGTTGTAGCATTACAATATATCAGCCTGCTTCGCAGGGCTGATATAAAGAAAGAAAGAATTTTTGCATTACAATATATCAGCCTGCTTCGCAGGGCTGATATAAAGAGTTGTAGCATTACAATATATCAGCCTGCTTCGCAGGGCTGATATAAAGAAAGAAGTTGTAGCATTACAATATATCAGCCTGCTTCGCAGGGCTGATATAAAGAAAGAAAGAAAGAAAGAATTTTTGCATTACAATATATCAGCCTGCTTCGCAGGGCTGATATAATAATAAAATGTTCTATGTTTTACACTGTGTGTCACTTCGTGGGACCGGTGACGAAATGGTGGGCCGATTAGGGGCCTCATTTTGCATACTTATTGATTCCAACCCTCCTTTAAAATATTCTCAATCCGCCCCTAAAACGATGACTGTAACAGAATATGTATTATAAACAACTGAGGAGACAGTGAGACTGATCCTGTATGGAGCGTGCAATTCAGTGAACAAAATGAGCTGAAGTAATTACCGACATTTGAGTCATTGGTTACTGTCACCTCAGCAATATGCAACTCTGCGTCTTGAACATCAGGGCGTGTAGGATCTATATCCAAGCTGACATACTGGGCCAACACAGGTGGATCGCAATGGAATATAATCACCGCTCTGGGCTGGGACTGTGCCTCTGTGGCTGGTGAGCCGCACTGTTGGTTCTTGGTGTAATCAGAGCTATTAACACCAGCTCGCGCTACTGCACCGATGAAATTAAATCCTTTACATCAAACGAGAAGAAAAGAAAAGGAGAAATTGAACACGATTTAAAAAGTTTTGCGAAAGAAATAATTGTGGCGAGAGAAAAATATGTTTGTTTTGATTTAACCGAAATAATCTTATGAGGGCTTAAATGAATTTCCTTCTTTCTGTATATATTTTGTAAAATATTTATATATTTATATGATGTTTAAGATTTCCATCCTATTGGCGATTTTCCGCTGTTCGATGGTGTGAATGAACAAAACAAATAAATAAACCATGTAAGGCCTATACAAAATACCGCAACAGTCATCGTCTCGGAGTGTGACGGTGATTTCACCCAGCATGTGTTCGCTCTCCATGTCCACTTGCCACCAGGGATGAGGATCAGAATCAGCTGGTGAATAAATGAAATATCATATGTAAAAAATAATATGTCCATAAGATAAAGATAAGATGATAATGATGATAATGATGATAATGATGATAATGAATACAATTCATAAATACCGGCAGTTAAGACAACCGGATTGGACAAAACGTAATCACGTGGGGGTGTATTAACGGATGGTAAAGACATGGCTTATCAAAATCACAGCAGCGCGTATGTGCCAGCTGTTCTCCCGTGTTTTCGCCCGTGACCACACCCAAAACCGGTCATTAACCTGCAGTAAAGACTACACGACAAACTTTTATTCCCTTATTAAACAACCTTCAATGATAAGGTATAATGATTTCTTTTAGGCTTACCTGTTCTGAAGTAACTATCCAGTCTGCCGTCAACAGCTTTACTCGCGTTACAATCATAGATGTAAGTGGTGCTTTGTGTCGTTAGCTTTCCAATAACTGACAGAGCTTGAAAATAAAAATATTTTATTTTTTTGGTATTGTTATCTTGTAATTCTTTTGAAAATAAATAAGTCTGACTTTTATCAATTAAAGGCAGGCAGCGTTTTCTCCAGGTTAGAGTTAAATGTGATTCTGTTGAAGGGGAGGTATACACATTGATATATCAAAAGAAACTGAGTGGGTTATTATCTGAAAGATTACTTAAGGAACAATATTATCACAATCAGCAGGGCATGGAATCGGTGCTCTAGTTTAAGATGAACACAGTGACTGAAAATTACTGGCTCATTTATGCAGCAGCAACGGTCATATGACCTTATAATGTGGGGTATTATTTTCAGTCACTGAGTTCATCTTAAACTACTGCTATTCCATGCCCTGTTGATTGTGACGAAATTGTCCCTTTAATCAATCTGAAATTTCATTTTGCTGTTGTCCTATATACGTTAATGTATTTTATGTCTCATAAGGTATGTTGGCCTATATAATTTTGGTATTGTTATCTTGTAATTCTTTTGAAAATAAATAAGTCTGACTTTTATCAATTAAAGGCAGGCAGCGTTTTCTCCAGGTTAGAGTTAAATGTGATTCTGTTGAAGGGAAGGTATACACATTGATATATCAAAAGAAACTGAGTGGGTTATTATCTGAAAGATTACTTAAGGGACAGTATTGTCACGATAAGAGCAGACTTTCAACATGGAATCAGTGTTCTAGTTTAAACGCACATATCCCTGCTCACCAGGCTCATAAATCATTCCTGAAACCATCTCAGCTCCCTGGGGGTATACAGCTCAATTTCTGCCATTCTGATGCATAGGGCTAATCAAACACAACAACCAACTCTGCCCCCATCACATGTACCCATTTACTCATGGGTGGAGATAAACAATTATGGTAAAGTGTCTTGCTGAAAGACACAAGCACCCCGGTCGCGGCTGGGATTATAATAATAATAATAATAATAATAATAATAATAATAATAATAATAATAATAATAATAATAATAATAATAATAATAATAATAATAATAATAATAATAATAATAATAATAATAATAATAATAATAATAATAATAATAATAATAATAATAATAATAATAATAATAATAATAATAATAATAATAATAATAATAATAATAATAATAATAATAATAATAATAATAATAATAATAATAATAATAATAATAATAATAATAATAATAATAATAATAATAATAATAATAATAATAATAATAATAATAATAATAATAATAATAATAATAATAATAATAATAATAATAATAATATGTGGACTTATATAGCGCACGTATCCGCCAACTAAGTGGTGCTCAAGGCGCATTATATCATTACCTTGAGCGCCCAGCAGGGTGGATATGTGCGCGCTATAAATCTTTATTATTATTATTATTATTACCCCTGCTCATAAGGCTCATAAATCATTCCTGAAACCATCTCAGCTCCCTGGGGAGTATACAGCTCAATTGCTGCCATTACAGCGCATATAGGGCTAATCAACCAACTCTGCCCTCACAGGTACCCATTTAACCCCTGGGTGGAGAGAAGCAATTATGGTTAAGTGTCTTGCTCAAGGACACAAGTGTCACGGCCGGGATTCGAACCCACATTCTGCTGCTAACACCAGAACTTGAGTACGGTAAGCTAGACCGCTCGACCTCGAACACACATTCTGACGACTCAGCCATCAGAACACAAATCCGATGCACTAAACTGCTCGACCATGGAACTGATCTTGGCATTTCAGCATTGTTATCGTATTCAACCATGCAGAGGTCACACTTAATGAAATCCATACGTACGCCAATCAATATCTTAATATAGCTGTTGTTAGATATAATACCATCGTTATCACAAACCCTTCATTTTATTATGTTTCTGTATTTATTACCTTGGTAACTGAGCAATAACAGACGGTGTATTTTTATAAACACGAGTAGAGTTAATATAAAACTGTCAAACAAATTTTATAAATATCAGTGGGATTGGCTGTTATTAGAGGTGCTTGTACACCTGTTGGTCTCCTCCCGTCACTGGCTTCTATGCATAGTTTTACATATATAATCTTTTGTTAAGGTCAATAATATATTATTTTGTTTTGTAATTTTATGCCAGTGTAAAGTCGAATAAATAAAATAAATAAATAAACATAAATATTAGTGACATGTACCTTCCCTTTAATGTATATCTTGATTCAAAGAGAGTAAGCATGAAAGCAGTTTTGTCAACATTACAAATGTTGTATCAGCCCTTTAATACTAGAAATGACACCAAATCAATAATTCATAGCAATGAGAATTTCATTAAATTCAAGATGCATATTCTGTGTGAATCCTAATTTTTGGTACAGAAAAGAATGTTGGCATAGCTGCTTCCAGTCCATGAGTATGAGAACACTTACTCTCTAAAATAATTACGAATTGCTAAATATTTGTCCCCAGTTTCAATATGTGACCTGTCACCACAAAATGAGCTTCAAGTCGGAAATTTAAACAATTGAGTTCTTGGTATTTCTGGATTCAGTATAACAAGAGCTTTCCAATGATATACTTGTGGTTACAGCGATCCCCCAGACCACCAGAGGGGGATTTGCGGCTTTGTTTCCATCTTTGTTTCAAGTTGTTTGTCAGAACACGATAAAAGCTACCAACGAAATTGGTCTGAAATTGGCCTGAAATTGAGGTTTTTAATTGTCTGATGGAACTGAAAATTTGGAATTCGATATAAGGAGATTTACAAATTGCAAATATAATAACAAAATCAAATTAGACCTCCCCTCCGATTTTTCACTTTTCCCACTGTACTGTGGTATAATGCGACTTTACGCTCATTTCGTTGTAACAGGTCACATATTCAGATTGAAACTAGATTGAAACTGACGAATTGCTAAATATTTGTCCCAAGTTTCAATCTGTTGGAGTGAATTTTTATTTAAAACTTTCAGATAATTGCCTCAGAGAAAGAATAAAGAAAAACATTTGTTCATGTTTGGAATGGTTGAATTTCGTTTGTTTTGCGTACCTGGAAAAAACTGGGCTGTTAAAATAACTTAATTTCTTCATGGTCAGAGTGAATGGTTTCCAATTTGAACATCAATGAATGTTTTCATTTATTTATTTGAATTTATTTATTTTTGTTGTTTACACTGGAGTTTTTACAGTGTCGGGAGAGAAGATATAATATCACACACGCACACCATTCAAAACAATTTAGACAATCTCGGACAATCTCGGATAATTAGCAAATCAACATGTACATTAACATCCAATTACCCAGCGTGATTATTACTTGATTGTTTCCGTATGGTCATGCTTCATATATAAAGGCCAGTCGCGTAGCCAAATGGGGCAACCCCCTCCCCTACCACACACTTGTTGGCAAAATAGTGTCTGTCAGGTAAATTCACAAACTTGTTGGTATTTCTGATTGACATAATTTGTCGGTTCATTTGAGTTTTGTGCTCCTCCCCCCAAGGAGGCTATTTTATAATGTTTTAAAAGAAATTTTAAAAAACAAAAGAAATAAATCGCGTGATATTTTGGCATTTAGATGCTTAAAGGCAGTATCCTATGGTAAAACGTCTGTAGATACATCCATACTTTGTCAGAATCAAGTAGTATAATTATATGTACAGAAAACAACCTGTGGAATTCAGCTTAATTTCCTGTTTTGTTAACTCTAAAATTGTGAAAATGAATTGAGGTTTTTCATATTCATTCTAACGTGTAATTTTACAAATTTTACTAAAATGAATATTTGAGACATAACTATTTAAATGGATGTTTGACACCGGCATTATCAAACTAACACCAAGTAGGCCTAATGAAGTACAGTATTTAATGATATTTCTTCATTAAATGAAAGACCGTTTGACAACAGTGTACACTTGTTCAGTCTTATAAGAAATTAACATTAGTCCACTAGTCCGAGGCTAGTGGTATTAGCAGCATGACTACTAGCTGCTGGGGTTTGGGTAGTTTGATGGACTAGTGAAAAAAATGAAATAAAAATATGCAAAAAACATTCAGTATGATCTCAGCAAGAACATGTTGCTGACCAGCTCACGGTTCATTTCTTTTTCTTGTATTTATATTCACTTTTTTCAGGACTACTAAAAAATGAGAAGGACTAGTAAAATTTTGACATAACTATAGTCCTGCGGGCTACCATAAAATTCAAGTTAATTTCGATCCCTGATAATGCTTTCAAACGGTCTCTCCTCATTTTAAAATGAAATATCATTTAAAAATTGCTTACCTGTTAGTTCACCGTCCACATACGGAAAGTTGCACACTTGAAACACCAAAAATACCAAGTAAATGTCTCTCGCGCGTCTAAGAAGCCAACGTACCGTGCTCTCAAGCTTCAACATTTTAAGAGAGTTTTCTTGTTCGTCCATGTTGCAGGATAGTCGATTGCGCCAATGCATGAACCGAGATAACGCGACGGCAGCTCGGAATGTTTGGGGTTTTCAAACGTTGCTATAGAGACTGTGATGACGTTTAAGGTGTGGCAGAACCACGGAGTTATAACAAATAAAAAAATAAAAACGTAAAATAACATTTTGTTCGGAATCCGTTCAGATCAAATCAAACCTTCAATAACTGCACATATAAATCTAAGTGTATACATTTGGTTATTATATAAATTTACACATTATTAGAACTACTGAATTATAATCTACAAAGTGACTTGATTTGATATTTTTCGTCTAACATTTTGTCATTTTTGCCATGAAATTAATAACAAAATATGACATTTATCACGGCCGTAATCAATTTTATCAATAACGACGCAACGAAATAAACTTACTTTTCACATGTTGGTTTCTTATAAAATATTGATGTATTTTCAGGAATTTTACCAATGTTGTACAATCCCTTTAATCAAGAGTTGATGACTTGACTGCACAACGAGTCGGTAATTTTGTTTCGGTGACATTAACTTCAGTTGAGACTTGACTCTAAAACTGACTGATGTTGACTTACGAATGACCTAAGATAATATGAAATGTCATCGACCTTTGGGGTAAAGCTAGCTCCTGTCACCTTCATTAACACATACATAATGAGGAAGTGCAATTTAGTTTGTTCATACTCTAAATGTGGAATTTTTGTCTCATAAATTTAAACAATCAGTTCTGAAATGATTTTACTCCGTACAAAATAAGGGTGTTTTCTTCTTTTATTGCGAGACATAATGTTCTTGCTAATAATTATTGTATCCAAATAATGGCAATCAAGAAACAATGTGTATATAAACAAAATCAAGCTTGGCACTGATGTAGACAGGCTACAGCCATACCATTCAAGGGATTTCATTGGATAAGTTGTGCTGAAGATCTACCGTCCCTGCTTCGAACCTCACGCGCTAGCAACAAACTTAGGTTAAAGTTGAATCTCCAGTAAACATGGCGGCCGCACGGCAGGTATCTGGCGTAATTCACGAGCCTCCAAGCGTGACGTCAGATCTTCATGCTATTGCTGTAACTGCTCTATTTCGCGTGGAAGGAACAAGAGCGCCCGACACAACAAAGAAATCAAACAAGGTGACACTCGATAATTGCAACACCAAAATGAAATAATTTATTTAACACACTGAAATTAAGCTTACAAGATGACAATAAATCTTAATACAACAACAAGGGAACATACATCATTGGAATTATTAAATGTATGTTCTTTCAACCCTTTTATTTTCAAGAAATAGTCATAATAATCACTAAATAATCATGATAATCACTGAATAATCATGATAATCACTAAATAATCATGATAATCACTAAATAATCATGATAATCACTAAATAATCATGATTTACTAAATTGTGAAAGTTTCATCACAATATGCTCACGTTTTTTGAGAAAATGTCGAATAATTGTTACATGCTTTTAATAAATGTATATGTTTTTCAAAAAGTTGCCAAACGACAATAGTATTGTTTAATTAGACACAATAATTCCTTTCTTCTCCTTATATGGAATAATTTCTCAGGTTGATTAATACTTGTACAAACTCACACAAAGTAAGATTTTGGACAATAATTCCTTAATTTGATAATCTGATAATTAACAATGTTGTATCTTCCATTGAAGATAATTATTATTATTAATCAGCGTTACATTGGCTTTTTTTTTTATAATGCACGACTCCATATCCATGTTTCGTTTCTTCGTTACATTTTAATTGCAAATTTGTGGGTATTTTGATCTCTTTTTGGGCATAAGTTGTTAAAAATATGCATATTCATGAGCACTGCTATGATGTCATAGTATGATCATGGTTGGTTTGCAAAGTTGACTCACGCCCGTCGACTCAGACCCGGGCGTCGGCATTTTTAATTTAATTTTGTTTATTTATGTATTTATTTATTTGTTGCTATGAAACGATGTCCAATTGCAGCCAAATTGGATTGGATTTCTGCCGTGCTCTGTTTTAAACGACTTTTTCCACATAGGGGTATGAACGTTAGCTACCATACTTTGTATAATTATGGAAAATTTGATTGATCCCGCGTATACATTTATCACGTATTTCTCTGTTGGCAAAAAAAAAAATTAAAAATAAGAAAAAAAAATCGGAAAACAAATTACCAATAATGCAATTATAGTATCTCACATCAAGTACAAATTAGTATGGTATTTGTATTAAATCATATTTTTCACATAATTATACGGGCTACAATTAGGTCTCGGCTTAATTTCATAGAGCTGATACGTCAGAATAAAAATAAAAATAACTGGGCTTGAAATTGGGACCTTAGAATGACATCAGTCAAAATAAAAATAAAAAACACTGGGGTTGAACTCAGGACCTCCTATTTATGAGCCAAGAATCTTATCCACTAGACCACTTTCTGTCCTTATGACATTTGTGTTTGAGTTTATTTATAAACCTTAGACATAAATAGTAGAATGACATCAGTCAGAATAAAAATAAAAAACACTAGACTCAAACCTAAGACATCCTGGGTTCGAACTTATGACCTCTTGCTTACAAATCAAGAGTCTTATCCACCAGACACCTAGCTGCGCTTAAGATAATAGCGTTTGAGTTTAATTAATTAGAATGACATCAGTCCGAGTAAAAAAAAAATTAACTTACACTGGATTTAAACCTAGGACCTCCTGCTTACAAGTCAACATTAGTATCCACTATACCACTTGCTGTCGTTGGGATATATGCGTTTGAGTTTAATTATAAACCTTAGATATAAACCTTAGAATGACATCAGTCCGAGTATTAAAAAAAGACTTACACTAGGTTTGAACCTAGTACCTCCTGCTTACAAGTCAAGATTAGCATCCACTAGACCACTTGCTGCGCTTAAGATAATTGCGTTTGAGTTTAATACCAAGATTATTTTTATTATTTGAAGTTTATTTTCCGGATATTTTTCTTTACAGTGGAAGTGTTGCTGACAAAACTTGAGAAGGAAACAACAGCGGCCAGCGATTGTTGGACTCTGTTTAATAAAGCAGCCATGACTGAGGCTTGAACACTCTCTGAATGTCGTGAGCTTAATTAACATTTTCAGTGCGTTTTCATGTTCGTCCATGTTGCAGGATAGTCGATTGCGCCATGATTGCGCCAATGTACGAATTGAGATGACGCGACAGCCGTTCAGTATGTTGTGTGGGTTGTAAGCGTTGCTATAGTAACTGTGGAAGCATTTAAGGTGTGGTGGAACCACGGAGTTATAAAAGAAAAAATCAAATTGCCCAAGCACTTGGTAAATTATTTTCGGTGACATTGACTTCAGTTTAGAATTGACTCAAAAACTCGCAGATGTTGACTTGCGAACAGGATTTCCAGGGTGGGAGGGCCAACACTTGGGGAAAGAGGGCCAAGATTTGGGGGAGGAGGGCCAACACTTGGGGAAAGAGGGCCAACATTTGGGGAAGGAGGGCGAACACTTGGGGAAAGAGGGCCAAGATTTGGGGGAGGAGGGCCAACACTTGGGGAAAGAGGGCCAACATTTGGGGGAGGAGGGCCAACACTTGGGGAAAGAGGGCCAAGATTTGGGGGAGGAGGGCCAACACTTGGGGAAAGAGGGCCAACATTTGGGGGAGGAGGGCCAACACTTGGGGAAAGAGGGCCAACATTTGGGGGAGGAGGGCCAATTACACTTGGGGAAAGAGGGCCAACATTTGGGGGAGGAGGGCCAACACTTGGGGAAAGAGGGCCAACATTTGGGGGAGGAGGGCCAACACTTGGGGAAAGAGGGCCAACATTTGGGGGAGGAGGGCCAACACTTGGGGAAAGAGGACCAACATTTGGGGGGGGGGCCAACACTTGGGGAAAGAGGGCCAACATTTGGGGGAGGAGGGCCAACACTTGGGGAAAGAGGGCCAAGATTTTGGGGAAGAGGGCCAACACTTGGGGAAAGAGGGCCAACATTTGGGGGAGGAGGGCCAAGATTTGGGGGAAAAGGGCCAACACTTGGGGAAAGAGGGCCAACATTTGGGGGAGGGCCAACACTTGGGGAAAGAGTGCCAAGATTTTGGGGAAGAGGGCCAACACTTGGGGAAAGAGGGCCAACATTTGGGGGAGGAGGGCCAAGATTTGGGGAGGGCAAACAATTGGTGAAAGTGGGCCAACATTTGGGGAGGAGGGCCAACACTTGGGGAAAGAGGGCCAACATTTGGGGGAGGAGGGCCAACACTTGGGGAAAGAGGGCCAACATTTGGGGGAGGAGGACCAAGATTTGGGGGAGGAGGGCCAACACTTGGGGAAAGAGGGCCAACATTTGGGGGAGGAGGGCCAACACTTGGGGAAAGAGGGCCAACATTTGGGGGAGGAGGACCAAGATTTGGGGGAGGAGGGCCAACACTTGGGGAAAGAGGGCCAACATTTGGGGGAGGAGGGCCAACACTTGGGGAAAGAGGGCCAACATTTGGGGGAGGAGGGCCAACACTTGGGGAAAGAGGGCCAACATTTGGGGGAGGAGGGCCAACACTTGGGGAAAGAGGGCCAACATTTGGGGGAGGAGGGCCAACACTTGGGGAAAGAGGGCCAACATTTGGGGGAGGAGGGCCAACACTTGGGGAAAGAGGGCCAACATTTGGGGGAGGAGGGCCAACACTTGGGGAAAGAGGGCCAACATTTGGGGGAGGAGGGCCAACACTTGCGGAAAGAGGGCCAACATTTGGGGGAGGAGGGCCAACACTTGGGGAAAGAGGACCAACATTTGGGGGGGGGGGCCAACACTTGGGGAAAGAGGGCCAACATTTGGGGGAGGAGGGCCAACACTTGGGGAAAGAGGGCCAAGATTTTGGGGAAGAGGGCCAACACTTGGGGAAGAGGGCCAACATTTGGGGGAGGAGGGCCAAGATTTGGGGGAGGAGGGCCAACACTTGGGGAAAGAGGGCCAACATTTGGGGGAGGGCCAACACTTGGGGAAAGAGTGCCAAGATTTTGGGGAAGAGGGCCAACACTTGGGGAAAGAGGGCCAACATTTGGGGGAGGAGGGCCAAGATTTGGGGGAGGGCCAACACTTGGGGAAAGAGGGCCAACATTTGGGGGAGGAGGGCCAACACTTGGGGAATGAGGGCCAACATTTGGGGAGGAGGGCCAACACTTGGGGAAAGAGGGCCAACATTTGGGGGAGGAGGACCAAGATTTGGGGGAGGAGGGCCAACACTTGGGAAAGAGGGCCAACATTTGGGAGGAGGAGGCCAACACTTGGGAAAGAGGGCCAACATTTGGGGAGGAGGACCAAGATTTGGGGAGGAGGAGGCCAACACTTGGGGAAAGAGGGCCAACATTTGGGGAGGAGGGCCAACACTTGGGGAAAGAGGGCCAACATTTGGGAGGAGGCCAACACTTGGGAAAGAGGGCCAACATTTGGGGGAGGAGGGCCAACACTTGGGGAAAGAGGGCCAACAGTTGGGGAGGAGGGCCAACACTTGGGAAAGAGGGCCAACATTTGGGGGAGGAGGGCCAACACTTGGGGAAAGAGGCCAACATTTGGGGAGGAGGGCCAACACTTGGGGAAAGAGGGCCAACATTTGGGGGAGGAGGGCCAACACTTGGGGAAAGAGGGCCAACATTTGGGGGAGGAGGGCCAACACTTGGGGAAAGAGGACCAACATTTGGGGGGGGGGACAACACTTGGGGAAAGAGGGCCAACATTTGGGGGAGGAGGGCCAACACTTGGGGAAAGAGGCCAAGATTTTGGGAAGAGGCCAACACTTGGGGAAGAGGGCCAACATTTGGGGGAGGAGGCCAAGATTTGGGGAGGAGGCCAACACTTGGGGAAAGAGGGCCAACATTTGGGGGAGGGCCAACACTTGGGGAAAGAGTGCCAAGATTTTGGGGACGAGGGCCAACACTTGGGGAAAGAGGGCCAACATTTGGGGGAGGAGGGCCAAGATTTCGGGGCGGGCCAACACTTGGGGAAAGAGGGCCAACATTTGGGGAGGAGGGCCAACACTTGGGGAAAGAGGGCCAACATTTGGGGGGGGGGCCAACACTTGGGGACAGAGGGCCAACATTTGGGGAGGAGGACCAACATTTGGGGAGGAGGGCCAACACTTGGGAAAGAGGGCCAACATTTGGGAGGAGGGCCAACACTTGGGAAAGAGGCCAACATTTGGGGGAGGAGGGCCAAGATTTGGGGGAGGAGGGCCAACACTTGGGGAAAGAGGGCCAACATTTGGGGGAGGAGGGCCAACACTTGGGGAAAGAGGGCCAACATTTGGGGGAGGAGGGCCAACACTTGGGGAAAGAGGGCCAACATTTGGGGGAGGAGGACCAACATTTGGGGGAGGAGGGCCAACACTTGGGGAAAGAGGGCCAACATTTGGGGGAGGAGGGCCAACACTTGGGAAAGAGGCCAACATTTGGGGAGGAGGGCCAACACTTGGGGAAAGAGGGCCAACATTTGGGGAGGAGGGCCAACATTTGGGGAGGAGGGCCAACACTTGGGGAAAGAGGGCCAACATTTGGGGAGGAGGGCCAACACTTGGGTAAGAGGGCCAACTTTTGGGGGAGGTGGGCCAACATTTGGGGTATGAGGGCCAACATTTGGGGTATGAGGGCCAACACTTGGGGAAAGAGGACCAACATTTGGGGGCCAACACTTGGGGAAAGAGGGCCAACATTTGGGGGAGGAGGGCCAACACTTGGGGAAAGAGGGCCAAGATTTGGGGGAGGAGGGCCAACACTTGGGGAAAGAGGGCCAACATTTGGGGGAGGGCCAACACTTGGGGAAAGAGTGCCAAGATTTTGGGGAAGAGGGCCAACACTTGGGGAAAGAGGGCCAACATTTGGGGGAGGAGGGCCAAGATTTGGGGCAGGGCCAACACTTGGGGAAAGAGGGCCAACATTTGGGGGAGGAGGGCCAACACTTGGGGAAAGAGGGCCAACATTTGGGGGAGGAGGGCCAACATTTGGGGGAGGAGGGCCAACACTTGGGGAAAGAGGGCCAACATTTGGGGGAGGAGGACCAACATTTGGGGGAGGAGGGCCAACACGTGGGGAAAGAGGGCCAACATTTGGGGGAGGAGGGCCAACACTTGGGGAAAGAGGGCCAACATTTGGGGGAGGAGGGCCAAGATTTGGGGGAGGGCCAACACTTGGGGAAAGAGGGCCAACATTTGGGGGAGGAGGGCCAACACTTGGGGAAAGAGGGCCAACATTTGGGGGAGGAGGGCCAACACTTGGGGAAAGAGGGCCAACATTTGGGGGAGGAGGACCAACATTTGGGGGAGGAGGGCCAACACTTGGGGAAAGAGGGGCCCAACATTTGGGGAGGAGGGCCAACACTTCGGGAATGAGGGCCAACAATTGGGGTAGGAGGGCCAACACTTGGGGAAAGAGGGCCAACATTTGGGGGAGGAGGGCCAACACTTGGGGAAAGAGGGCCAACATTTGGGGGAGGAGGACCAACATTTGGGGGAGGAGGGCCAACACTTGGGGAAAGAGGGCCAACATTTGGGGGAGGAGGGCCAACACTAGGGGAAAGAGGACCAACATTTGGGGGAGGAGGGCCAACACGTGCGGAAAGAGGGCCAACATTTGGGGGAGGAGGGCCAACACTTGGGGAAAGAGGGCCAACATTTGGGGGAGGAGGGCCAACACTTGGGGAAAGAGGACCAACATTTGGGGAAAGAGGGCCATCATTTGGGGGAGGAGGGCCAACACTTGGGAAAAGGGCCA